>PVIH01026833.1:0-18028 GCA_004025045.1 Sigmodon hispidus | reverse complement strand
AACCCTAACCCTAACCCTAACCCTAACCCTAACCCTTACCCTAACCCTAACCCTAACCCTAACCCTAACCCTAACCCTAACCCGGGTCCTTTGCAAGGATAACAAGTGCTCTTGATACTAGCTAACTTAATTTTAAGTTAATCCATATTTCTCATCTATGCTTGGTACCTTTTCTCAGTATGACATGCCCATGCTGCTTCTCTTTGTTCTGCTGGCCACTGCAAACTTGGCCCTTCTTCCCCACAGCGTCCTTAGTTTGGTTGTCTGGCTTATACTTCCTGCCTGACTACTGACCAGTGGCAAATCTTTGCAGTGTACAAAAGGATTCTTCCACAACACTCAGCCATCTCTCCAAACACTGAAAAGGATTCTTTAGTCTGGCATAGAATACATGTTATTTTGGTTTTTGCTTTTTTTCCTGGCTAACATCTATTTTGCTTCCCCTTGATTAGTCCTTCCAAACTGTCCAGGCTAGCCTGGGACTCCTGGGTCCAAATGATTTTCTGCTTTGCCCTTGAAGCATTCAAGACTATAGGCAAAGGACCCTAAGTCTGATTTCTGGCTAGCAAATATAATAGTGTATTAAATAAATCCTTTCATCTCAAAGGTTCCCAGGCTTTATAGTTTTAACCGAAACATAGATATTCAATACATATGTAGTGTTAGGCCTGAAACATTTTTGGAATTGTCCTGGAGATCTAAAATTCAGTTCTTTTAAGACTTACTTGAAAAAAAAAAAAAAAAAAAGCTGTAGATGCCTAAATTTGTAGTGATCTGCCCACCTGTGTGAGTGGAGTTTTGGGACTACAGGTGTGTGACACCATACTTGACAACACAACAACCCACAAATAGTATCAGAATACATACTTAAAAAATGGGGGGTGCGGAATTGGTATATTGGATAACTCTCCTACTTTCCTATTTTTTTTTCTGGGATTATAAATATACAGAGGCTCATAAAAACAAGATAGTTGGTAAACCACTAATGATATTTTCCATGCCCAAAGCACTGATCAGAGACAGGAGCCAGGCCTTGCTTTTCTCAGCTGTGTTATAAAGAAATTGTGGAGGGTGTGCTGGTGAATGCCATTAATCCTTGCGCTTGGGAGGCAGAGGCAGATGGATCTCTTGCCACAAAGCAAGAGCTAGGTCAGTCAGGGCTACATGGTGAGACCCTATCTGCTGTGGGATAATGCTCTTGTACACTGTAAGGATTTGTCACTTGAATTGGTTTAGTAAAATGCTGATTGGCCAGTAGCCAGACAGAAAATACAGCTGGGGTGACCAGACTAGGAGAATGCTGGGAAGGGTGGAGTCAGGAGTCGACAACCAGATGCAGAGAAGGCAAGATAAGAATGAAGCACTGATCAAAGGTAACAAGCCGTGTGGCTAAACATAGATAAGAATTATGGGTTAATTTAAGTGTAAGGGCTAGTTAGTAACAGGCTGGAGCTGCTAGCTAGGCTATACCTTGATAAATAAAAATAATATCAAGCCTCTGAGTCAGTTGTTTGGGAATTGACTGCCAGGTTTTTGAGTTTCTGATGGGACAAAAATTTCCTACTATACCTATTTTAAAAAAGAAAGAAGAGAAAAAGGGAAGGATATAAATGGTGCTTTATTCTTTCATTCTTTAACCCATAGGGAAGCCCCACTAATTTACATGGCTGGAAGCATATTATTATAGACATAGAAAGATCTGGAGAGTAACAAGATTATTACATCAGCTCTGGCAGACCAAATGACAATGAACAGATTCTTAAATTTAGGACAATGGAGACAATCATGTTTGAGAGAGGATTGGGTGTGAGGGTTGAGAATCAGAAATTAATTGAAAGTAGCTCCTAGGTTCCAGGTTTGTAGTTGGAATGCATGTGATGAAGCTTGCATGCAATCCCACTCCATAGAAGGCTGAGACAGGAGGATTATTGCTAGTTCAAGGCTACTTTAGGCTACAAAGTACCAGGTCAGCTAAGGCTACTCGTGAGTGAGTGCTGACCAGTGTGAGTGGGTAGACAGGTGCAGGGCTGGCAGAATGCACAGCTGAAAATCCCTTTTCCTGCTGTCAGAGCTCCCCCCGCTCTGTGGGTTGGTCATGGTGAGTGTAGGTTTTGGGCAGGTCAGATGGGAAGAGATCCTGGCAGTCGGGAGTCTAGAAACATTAATTGAACATTACAGTTCTCATGGAAAGGTATTCAGGCAGTGGGGAGCCAACGAATACCACAGGTCACAGTAAGTGTAGCAGCTTACAGCCCTGCTTCAGGGAAAGGCTTCCCCAATATAACAGCTCTGCTCCTGCGGAGGAGGCCTCCCCAGCGAAGTCTGTCTGTCCAGTCCTGCTCAACTCTGCTCTGCTAGGGGAAAGTGTTACAGCTTCACTCCCCTGAGCTGTTCTCTGTCCAGGCTTCACGGCTGCTCCGGAAAGTGAAGAAAGTTGTCACCCAAACTTCATTGAACAGATTTACTGGAAGGGAAGAACCCAGGAGAGTAGCTCCCTCAGCGAGGGGTGGGAGAAGACAGCAGATAGAGGGCAGCAGAACAGGGGTATATAGGGCTTCTTGGGGGCAGAGCTTTCCAGGGAGAAGATTTCCAGGGTGGGGATTGGTCAGATTTTCAATCCCTGATTTGGTTTTGGTTTCAGGATCAAAATGTTTCTTTCATTGTTTTTTTTTTTTGGGGGAGTTTTGGCCCTAATTTCAGGGCCAGGGCACATTTCTTTCACTGGCTATGATCTTAGGGCCAAAGTGTGTTGCTTTGATACTGATTTCAGAGTCAGGGTACCTTTCTTTGGTTCTGGGTTCAGAGATAAAGTGTTTCTTTCACTGGCTCAGGTCTTAGATCCAGGGTGGGTTTCTTTCACTGGCTCTGGTTCCAGGGCCAGGGTGGGTTTCTTTGGCTAGCCTTTTTCTCTGTAGTGAGTGAGTCCTTACACTATAAACACCACGGGAAGTCCCACTATTGCTGTTCTGCAGAGGACAGACTGTGGGTTAAGAGAGAAAGCAAGGAGATCAGGGAAGACTGAAAGAGTTCTTCAGCAAAGGAGTATCTTGGTGACTGGGGGCTAAGGAATACACAAAAGTCACATCCCACTACAGACCTCATGTAAGAGGTTTATTGAGGAGGCGGAGGGATGCAAAATGGCAGCTTCTGAGTGGGGATGGAGACAGTGATAGGCCAGCCATGATGGCAGTCTATAGGATGTATGGAGCATGTGGATAGGGGAAATATGGACAGTGGATCACATTAGCCGTTAGTGATGGTGGTATGTGAACATTCCTCCGTGTTGTTTCTTATAGAAGATAAGGTAATAGGAAGGGGTGACTTCTGAGGTAGGAGTGAGGGCACTGTGCTCTTTAGACTGCTTCCTTTCTTTTGGTTGTTGTCTCAGGGACTGCAGAAACATCAGGATTGGCATTTTATTAACTTTCTTACTAATAGGTATTCTGACCCCCCAATAATCGAGACAAATTGAAAAAGTATAGGACCAGGTTTATTTGAACAAAGCAACTCCCAGATGGGTTCTCCAGTCTCAAGAATGAAGGCCAGAGAGGCCACACACCCAAACTGAAGCAGGGAGGTTATACAGCCTGTAGGCGAGGGAGGATGATGTATCCACCACACACTGGTTTGTGCCTAGCTAAGCAAGGTCTACAGCCAGAATGCTGAGGCGGGGACTTGGGCTGGGGAGGGAGGGGGAACGGGGGAGGAAGTTGGAACAGTTGCCAGGAATTTGGAGCTGTACTTTTTGGAGACTTTTCGTCACTGGAGACTCTCTGAGGGGATGGAGTTTGGGGAAGGTGGGGCTCTTCAGATCATGCTGGGGAAAATTGGAGGTTCCAACCAAATGCTTACAATGGTTACTTAATTTCCTTTTTATTTTATGTGTATGAATGTTTTATCTGCCTGTATGCCTGTGTTATGCTTGCCCTGTGCCCAAGGAGGCCAGGAGAGGGTGTCAGATCCTAGATGGTTGTGAGGCACCATGTGGATGCTAGGAACTGAATCCAGGTCCTTTTGAAAAGCAGCCAGTGCTCTTACTCCTGGGCCATCTCTCTAAGTCCTTAATTAGTTTTCTTTGTTTCTTGAGGCAGGGTCCTGGAACTTGCTTTGAATATGATGGCTAAAGTTAAGTTTTAAGTTTAAATTATTGTGCTTACAAGATCTATAAGACAAAAATGCTTCTAACCTATAAGCCACTTACCCAAAGACAGGTAACTTCCTGGAATGCTGGGGGCTGTCGTTAATGTAAGATACAAGGCACTGTTTTTTGCTTCTGTAAACAAGCTTGGTTGCCCTAAATGCACAGGAGGTACTTGATCACACATAGGCAGGAAGTACTTGGGCAGGAGCATACCTATGTCAGAATATATGTTTGCCCTGATTGGATGAAGGCCGGAAGTACATAGCCTTGTAGATGTTGCCTTCATAAGCCTCTGACTAATGTAATTTGGTGGCAATGGGCATGAACCTGACCAATGTTCATCATCCTGACCAGTATTTAACAAAGTTTGCTTCAAATTAGGCTCTAAAGTTGTGGTTGTGGTCTTATTCTGACCCAGTGGGATTAACATGTAACCATGCTGGCGTCAAATGTAGAGATCCATCTGCTTCAGCCTCCAGAATGATGAGATTAAAGGTTTGGGCTACCACTCAGCTAGTTTTCTCATCTTAACTTTAAAAAAAAACAGTGTGACTAAGTTATTTTCTTCTAAATCACATTGTGCTTGCCTAAGTAAGGTTCAGTTTGGCCCTTCTATCTACTTGCACAGCCATACAAAAAATTATGGCAGATATTCCTGCTCATTTGGCACTAAATGACTACTGTAATTGTTATGCTGTTAGAATCTCTAATAAGGGATAGTCTTTCTGACCAAGGCAATTGTTTTTTTCAGAACAGGCATCATGTGACCCAAATGCCTTCTAAGTGATAACTAAGTCAGTCAAAGGTTTTTTTTGTTTTTGTTTTTGTTTTTTAAAGACAGGGCTTCTCAATGTAGTTCTGGCTGTCGTAGAACTTGCTGTGTAGACCAGGCTGGCCTTGAATTTAGAGATCTGCCTGCCTCTGCCTCCCAAGTGCTGGGATTAAAGTTGTGCATCACCACTGTCTGGCTGAAGCAACCTATGTTTTAAAACAATTATTCATGGGGGCTGAAGAGATGGCTCAGCGGTTAAGAGCACTGTCTGCTCTTCCAGAGGACCCGGGTTCGATTCCCAGCACCCACATGGCAGCTAACAACTGTCTGTAGTTCAAATAAATAAATAAAGTTTTAAAAAAAAAAAAAAAACAATTATTCATTTTATGTGTCGGAGTGTTTTGCCTGCATCTTTGCCTATGGTACATAAAGAGTCTGGAGGAGGGCATCAGACCTCTTGGAACTGAAGATGGATGTCTGTGAGTCTCCAGGTATGTACTGGGACTTGAACCCAGGTCCTCCAAGACAGCAGTCAGTGCTCTTACTGCTGAGCCATTACTCCAGCTCATAACCTAATTTTTTTATAAAGGTATTTCACTACCCAGAACTAAGACAAACAAACAAATGGATAGTTTTCTACAAAGTGTCACACTAAAATTAATAATGTTAACGGAAAAAAATTTCCTGTGGTCTGGAGAAACAGTTGTTCCTATCAGAACATTGAAAGTATAGAGTTGGGTGTGTACATCAGAGGGTACCATTGTTTGGGTCAGAGCTTGGCAGTTTTAATAAACTAAAATCAGCCACAGTCCTCATAGGCCAAATTTAAGAAACAATTAACGAGGTAAAGCAGATGAGGCTCCCACCTCCAATCCAGATCAAGGGTTGAGGCAAGAGGAGCCTCAGGAGTTTGAGAGAGGCTAGCCTGAGTTACAGAGTGGGATCCTGATTCAAAATTCAAAAGGAAAAAAAAAAGAAAAAGAAAAAAAAACAACAGAAACAAAAGGAGAGACTGAAGAGTTGAAAGCAGGGAACATAGGCTCAATAGGAAGAGAAACAAAGAGGTCCAGCAATCCCCAAATGCCAAATCCATTTTTGAGAGCCTGACCTAAGGCTCAGGTTTAAATTGTAGGCAGAAGGACAAACAGCTAAGCAGTTTTAAGCAGGCTCAAGGTGTGGTCCTGTCCATCACTGACCTCCCATTGTTCTGGCTCCAGTGTGTCCTACAAGCTCAGAACTGTGTGTCTTCCTGGAAGACAATTTCCTCCCTTTTCTGGTTGGCAGCAGGCTTCAGCCTTTTTCTTCTCCCGGTATGAGATTCCTGAGAATATTCCGATTTCTTAGGGACCATTGTTTCAATAGCCACAGCGAGGGTCATAATATCTCTCTTTAGACCATCTTCACTCCTGGCATCGTGGGGACCCTACTCTGACAAATTAGCAGGGAAAAGTCTTAGAATTACTCTGCCACATTATACCTTCCTTTTTCTGTTTCTTCAGAATTTCTCTTCTGGTAACCATGGTCTGGCTTCCTGGAATTCTTCCTAGTGAGCTCTTTTCTGAGTCACACAACTCAAACTTTGTGTTCTCTTCCTATACTCTAGACTTTTGAGACAGGATTTCTTTGTACAATATACCGGCTGATCTGGAACTCACTTTTGTAGACCAGGCTGGCCTTGAACTCAGAGATCTGCCTGCCTCTGCATCCTGAGGTGTGCACCATGACTGCCTAGCTACTCTAAATTTTCATGTTTTCCTCGATCCCCTGCTAAAAGTTCATAAATTTCAGATGTGATCCCTGGTTGAAGGGTTTAACATTTTAAAATTTTATTTTTAAGGGTATCTTGTAGTCCAGGCTGGCCTATGTAACCATGTAGCTGGATTTCTAATTCTAATTCACCTCCCAAGTGTGAGGATTACAGGTCCAGTGCTACTCATTCCCAAACTGGTCCTGGATGGAATCTCCGGCTTTGTGCACAGAGGCAAACACTCTACCAACTGAGCTACACCAGTCCCTGGGAAGGTCTTTATCTTTTGTTAAAGGTTAATCTTATATGGACTGGAGAGATGGTTCAACAGTTAAAAGAATGTGTAACTTCTGCAAGCCGGCCAGAGTTTGGTTCCTGGCACCCTTGTCCGGTGACTCACAGCCTCCTGTAACTTAAGTCAACTACAGGGGTTGGATGCCCACTTCTGCCCACCACAGACATCACTTTAAAGCACATACACACCTAGACAAAAATAATATTTTTTTCAAAAGTTAAATCTTACCATTTGTCTTTTGTTGCGGTTTTCATCTAGCCTAAGGGTCGCCATCCTCCAATGGGAGTGATGTTTATACCATCTCATGACTACCACACCTACCAGTTGTCCATCTGGGGCTATTGGTTCTCTTGTCGCACTTACAAGCTCCTTTAAAGCATATGAGTGTGTGCTATACTGAAAATTATTTGTATTATTCAACAGCTCAAACAGAAAGGCAAAGTCACATTTCAGGTACTCTTCAGAGGCACATGTTGAACTGGAAAAAAAAAAAATGAGGCTATATTGCACTGGATTGGACGAGGCAGGAACCACCACTTAGGTATGAGGCACACTTAGGTCCAGTGGGGGCAGGGCAGAGAGCTGGTCCCAGCTGGCTCGCAGTGGTGGGCGTGGCCACAAGCCTCCCCAGGAGACGCGCTGCATTTCGGGATTTGTAGTCCCGAGGCCCACCGGAAGGCGTGAAGGACAGGCAGGCGTTCCTGCCTTTCTACGCTTGAGGTCACCTCTCTGTAGCGCTCCCTCTGTCTCAGGCGTGGCCTCCTGGAGCGCCACACCGCGGCACTGGGCTGCTCCGTCGCGTTCTTGTGGTTGGTTTTCAATAAAGTTTTCCTTCTTGTACGGAGCTCAAGATGGCGGCCTCCTGGTCGCCCTTGGTTACCCTGCGCTCCGCCGCGCGCAGCCGGCTGACCCGGAGAGGTGTTGGGTGCGGGCCGCGGGCCGTGGCTATCCCTCCTCCAGCCCCTGGCCCTGGGAAAGCCCTTTGGAAAGGTCAGTGACCGTGGCCACGTAGACTCGGGGGTCACCCCGCTCTCTGATCATTCCCAGCTGCACCCCCCTGGCTTCGCAGGTTTTAAGGATCCTCAAAAGAGTTTGTGTCCCGTGATCTTTTGTACCCCGTTGTCCTGAAGGAGCTCTGAGCACCCCAGGCAGCTGCCCCGAGATCAGCTTTGTCAGAGGTCAGCCCAGTTCCTTCCCAGGCAGCTGAGCGCTGGAGAGCTCAGGTGTGCCAGCAGGGATGGATGGGGTAAGCAAATGTGGAGTAGGTGTCTGGGGTTCTTATGGCTGATCATGATCTTACAAGCTGTACCACGGACCCTGCGCCCCTACCCCGCCCCCATTTTAGAAGCAGACTCAAATGAGCCTGGAGCCCATTCTTAAATGTTCAAATTCCTAGAGGTATCAGTTTTTGTTTGTTTTGTTTTTTGGTCACTGGGCTTAGATTCATGTTTTTTTTCTGTTCTTGTGTGTTCATGAATGAGTGGATTATATTTTTGACTAGCCAAGCCCACAAGAGTGCTAATTTATTGTCTGAGACCTGGTCTCATTGTGTGGTGCAGGCTGGCCTGGAACTTGAGATCCTCCTGCTTCAGTTTCCTGAAGTGCTTATTTTACCTTGATTTTCACTGAACTGCTGGTTACTAAAAGGCACAAACTCGAGTCAGTGTTTCCCCAGCACTTAGGAGTGTGACTGGTGTTTGATAGGTGGATATTTTTTCATGAAGTTATTCTCAAGGTCTTCTTCCATCCACGAGTGTCTCTTTATGTACCTTAATACATTTATATAAATTAACAAAATATTTAATGCTGATTCTCATCATCTCAGTCATTGAAATTAATATTAGAACTAATAGCCTTAGATGGCTCAACTGCCCAAGAGCCTGCTACCAAGCCTGAATTCAATCCCTAGGGTGTATATGTGGAAGGAGAGACCCAACATTCACCACTTGTACTCTGAGACACACACACACACACACACACACACACACACACAGAGTTTTTTTTTGTTTTTAGTAAAAATATTTCTTCCATTTCTTTCTTTTTTTTTTTTTTTTTAAACTTTATTTATTTATTTATTTGCCTTGGTGTTTTGCCTGGAACTGGAACTACAGACAGTTGTTAGCTGCCATGTGGGTGCTGGGAATCGAACCCGGGTCCTTTGGAAGAGCAGACGGTGCTCTTAACCACTGAGCCATCTCTCCAGCCCCTTCTTCCATTTCTTTTTTTTTTTTTTTAAACTTTATTTATTTATTATTTGCCTTGGTGTTTACCTGGAACTGGAACTACAGACAGTTGTTAGCTGCCATGTGGGTGCTGGGAATCGAACCCGGGTCCTCTGGAAGAGCAGACGGCGCTCTCAACCGCTGAGCCATCTCTCCAGCCCCCTTCCATTTCTTAAACAAGAGAAATACTGACGTTTAAATCAGGTCCTTTGACTTTGGTTTACAGTTTTCTGCCCTTTCTTGACCCCCCACCTGTCCCATCAAGAACTAACTCTCTCGATGGCGGTTATTTAGCATTCACACTTCTATTTTATCTCCATTTTTTTTCTTGTTTAAACTTTCATTTAGCAAAACACTGGCTTAAACAAAGGAAGGAAATAAGCAATGGAAAAGAATATAAGGGAAGGAAGGGCAGGTCTTTGCTTATTTTGGGCACTGCTGTGCTTGACTGCAAGGTCTCCAGTGCGCTAGGCAAACCCTCCTCTGAGCTTGTTCCCATCGCTTTTGTTTTGAGGTGGGGTCTAAACTGCATCCTGAGCTCACTTTGGATTCTCTCTGTAGTTCATGTGAAGCGTCAACCCTGTGTCTTCCCTCAGACTCCTGAGTAGCTGAGATTGCAGGCCCGCACCACCACGTCTGGTGGGTCATTCCTTATTTAACACTTCCTTATTTTATGTGCTTGAGTGTTTGCCTGTGTGTGCCTATAGTGGTCAAAGAGACTGTTAGATCCCCTAGAACCAGAGTCACAAGCTGCCAGTGGTATTGGGAACCAAGCCTGAGTCCTCTGGAAGTGCGGCCATGCTCTAACCCAGGCATCCAGCTCTCTAACTCCTTTACCTTTGTTCTCAATGTCTTTTGCTACTTTAATGCCTTGCCTGGTTCAGCCATTTTGTAAACTCAACCATGGAAAGTTTATGGGCCCCAGGAAGCACAACATTATGAATTTCATTTTGTGATATGCAAATTTCCACTAGGTGGATTTTGGTATTTTCTGTAATTTAAATTTGGTTTATTTCACTACCTGTTTTCTTTAGGTCTCAGGAAATCATTACTTAATATGCAACCCCCCCAGACACAGTTTCTCTGTATCTCTGTCTGTACTGGAAGTCACTCTGTGAAGCAGGCTGGTCCCACACTCACAGAGCTCTGCCTGCTCCTGCCTCTCAGGTGCTGGGGTTAAAGGTGTGGGCCACACCACCCAGCTTGTTTTAGACCTCTTACTAGTTAAAAGGAAGACTTTTATTAGACAGGGGAGTGGCCATCTGTGCTTAGGGGCCCAGGTGATAATCATGGTATTTGTTGTCTGGTCATAATATCACATCACGTTTGAGCCAGTCTGAACTACTAAGTGAGTTCAAGGAGTTTTATCTTAGCCAATGATCAACACCTAACAACAACAACGAAATCCTATCAGCCAGGGTATGGGGAGAAATGTGACGACATTGTCAATTCAGTCTAAGTCTTATACTAAATGTAAGGAGATGTGTGAATGAATTGGGTTCTAGCCCTCAGAAGAGAGAATTATGACATCTAACATGTGATAGCTAATATGTCATGAGCCCTATCTTTTCTGTTTTTCTTAAAAAAATACACATATTTTTACACACACACACACACACACACACACACACACACACACAGACGTCTGGAGCTGGCCTGGAACACTTGCTATGTAGTTCACTACGCTGGCCTCACACTTGCAATGCCCACGAATCCCTGTGTCTTGGCCGCCCAGCTGTGGTTACAGGTGTGAGCCACCAGGCCCAGCTGAGCCTTTTCTATATTCTAGGCAGACTGCTAGTCATTTCTTTTTCTTACGCTCTGAGTTTAGTTTGTTTGTTTTTTCAGCCAAGTGTGGAGAGAAGAGCGTATGACCCTTACTGGTTTTTATGGTTCTGAGGGAGAGCAGCCAGAGATGAAGCTGGCATGGGGAGCTGCCGTTGGCTTCAAAGAGCGGCTGATGCCGGGGAGCTGAGCTTAGGAAGGTACTGTGGAGCTTTCTCTGGAAGAGCAGTGGTCAGATATGCCTCCCACATGTGCTCCTGGGGCTGCCTGGAACCATCAGGATGCCGCTGGAAACCAAGTGGGGACTTGGAGGGAAGTTTAAATAGTTGAGAAGGCATTTTTGGCTAGGCCATAGGGAAGGACAGGGTGATCAGGAGGGAATTTAGAGATGGCCACTTGATAGAAGTGACAGTCTACAGGAGATAAGGAAAAACCTGTTAATATCAATATGGAGCTCCTAGCTCCATATTACTTAATGGAAACAAGTTAAAATACAGAAAAGGAGCCCCAAAGGAACATTTTTAGACTGTTCTTTTTTAAATTACAAAACAACTCAGGTCCCGTGGAGGGCAGCAAGCCTGTGGAGCCACTGAGCCATCTCCACAGCCCCCCAAGGTTTGGTTTTGACTCGTTAAACTTGGGATGTTTGTGATGGTGCTCAGCAAACGAGCCCGGTTAGATGAGGGATGTGACAGGGAGGAGGAGCAGGAGGCAGCGTGGAGCAGATGGAGGACTTACCCGGCAGCTTTGTACAGTGGAAAATGGGAAAACTGAGCCCCAAGGAAGACTTACTGTTATGGGAAGAGCGGAGGGGACAGGGAGGACCAGGGTGCACACCAAAAAGGAAGCGTTTCCAAGTATAAAAATGTTCAAAACTTTGCTTTATTTAAGCTAGCCTAGGAAAAGTGTGTTTCATAGAGCAAGGGGACCATGAGGGTCAAATGTCATGATTTCTCCTTGTTACAGCACCTTTCGAAGCATGTACTATATCTGTAGGCATCGCTATTAGATGGTAACTCCATTTTTTACCGTCAGCTCAGAATCTCCTCTTCAGGACAGGAGTGTTAAGAGATCTCCCCAGGGAGAGCGGAAGTAGCAGTAAGCCTCATTTCTCCACGTGGCTTGGAGAATTATTAGTGGTGTAAAATGGCACATGCACACACACACACACACACACACACACACACACACACACACACACACACGCACGCACGCACGCACGCACAGAGAAGCCAAAGGTCAACTTTAGGTATTGTTTCTCAAAGAGGGTGTCGTGGTATGTAGGTCTTCTGAGTAGGCTAGATTGGCTGGGCAGTGACCTGTAGGGATCTATCTGCTTGCCACCTTCTCAGTACTGGATTGCACACATGGATCAACTACCAGACTAGACTTTTTATGTCAGAGCGGGGGACTAAGGGCACTTCCCTATGCTTGTACACTAGCCCTGTGGATGTACTTTGTAGTTCTCAATTTGGTGACTATTGTATGTGAAACAATTAAAATCAATTAGCATTTATTATTAGAAATAAGCATTCAGCCTATTCTTTTCTTTTTTGTTCTTTTGAGATGGGGCTTCTCTGTGTAGCCGTGGATGTCTTAGAACTCACTCTATAGCTCAGGCTGGCCTTGAACTCAGAGATCTTCTGCCTCTGCCTCCCGAATGAAGTATGAAGCTCTTAAGCACATCATAGTGTAATGATTCTTCTTTAAGCAATATTACTACTGATGTGTGTGTGTGTGTCTGGTCTGTGTGTATGCTGTGTGTGTGTATGGGTTTGTATGGGTGTGTCTGGGTCTGCTCTGTGTGTGTGTGTGTGTGTGTATGGGTTTGTATGGGTGTGTCTGGTGTATGTGTGTGTGTGTGTATGGGTTTGTATGGGTGTGTCTGGTGTATGTGTGTGTGTCTGCTCTGTGTGTGTATGCTGTGTGTGTGTATGGCTTTGTATGGGTGTGTCTGGTGTATGTGTGTGTGTCTGCTCTGTGTGTATGCTGTGTGTGTATGGGTTTGTATGGGTGTGTCTGCTGTTTGTGTGTGTGTCTGGGTCTGGTCTGTGTAGGTGTATGAGCTGTGACTCACATGGGGAGCTCAGAGGAAGAGCCTGGAGTCGGGTGTTTTCCCTCCATTTCTATGGTTCCAAGGATGAGACTGAGGTGGTCAGGCACTTTGACATGCTAAGCCATCTTGTTGGCCCAGGCTGTCGCCTCTAATTTTTTCTGTTCTTGTTCTCATTGCAGAGGCTACTCTTGTCAGCATGTTTATATCTGTGTTCTCTACCAGGTGGCATTTTCAGTTATGAAATGACAGAGCAATCTATGGTGTAGAGTGCAATAATTGGATACATAGGTACAGTGTATAATGATGATGTCAAGACCATCATTGCAATCCCATCTCCTCCAACATTTATCACTTATTTCTGCTGGGAACCCTCCAACTCCCCTCTATTACATCTTAGTAGGATGCATTGTAGTCATGCACTGTATTTTGACACCCATTACCTGGCCTTCCTCTATCCCTTTTCATTGCTAGCCTTTCAAGTGCCAGCTATTCAACTCTTCTCTGGAAATCAATTTTAGCTTCCATGCATAAGTAAGTGTAAACATAGTAAATATTTGTCTTTCTGTGCTTGGCATGTTTCACTTAGTATAATGTCATTCAGGTCCATCCATGAACATGTAATTCTTATGGTAATTCTCTCATAGGTTATAATACGCCTTATATTATAACGTAACTCCGGCAGACTCCATTCTAAATCCTTATTTATATATGGATGAATCTATCCAGTTTAAAATAAACCAGGCTGGAATGAAGCTCAGTAGAGTGCTTATCCAGCATGCACAGTGCCCTGGGTTTGATAACTTAGAAAACCCAGTGTGGTGGCACACACTTGTAAGCCCAGCATTTGGACGTCGAGGCAGTAAGATCCGAAGCTCAAGGTTGTAGTCAGCGACACAGTGAGTCTGAGACCAGTCTGGGTTTCATGAGACCTGAGAGATCAGTCATTTTCTTTATCATTGGAAAGAAACGAGATCTCTTAGACCTCATTATCAAATAGTGTGTGAACAGAATGAATACTAAGAAGTTACTCAGTATGCTGGGCTCTACCCATGATTACTTCAGAATGGTTTTATTCAGATTTTTCAGCACGATTTTACTGATTTGTTATCATGAAATTTAAAGTACTGTTTTTTTTTGTCTTTTGTAATGTTATACATATTGGCACATTTAGCATTAACTATCTTCTAAAGGAAAAGAATGATAACCAGGAAACATTTAGTTTTAATTTTCATAATTTTTCTATTTAAATCAAAAGCACCCTTTTAAGCCCCTAAATCAGCCTTTTATAAATAAAGTAAATCATGGTGTGATGCATCCCTTGATGATGGCTTATGCTGTTTTTCTAAAGAAAGAGTTTAATTAAGATTTGATTTTCTTTATTGTGCACCGTGTTTACTCGTTGGCAAATCAAACACAGGTCCTTAGTGTCACCAAGAAGGCTTGACGTTTTCAGTCCTTCATGACCATTTCAGCTCCCCCCAAAGAAGCCGAATATTTATCTTTTGGGTATGATTAGGACATCACAGCACATAAAGGGTTGCCTCTGACTCAGGGTAGCTTCCGCCGCTGCAGCGGGACATCACTGGTCAGTGGCTACTGTTGACAGTCTGCTGGAATCAACACAAATGTACAAATAACTCAGGAATAATTTGTACACAGTATTTGAATGATGTTTAATAAATATGCATTAAAAATCTAATTACAGTAATGAAGTTTACAGCTGAAATTTTAATCCAGCCCTTTAGAAATATTAAATGTGCTTTTCCTGATTGTGCATTTTTCTCACAGCAGTTGGGTAAACATTTTAAACTAGAAATCGAAATGCCTTATAGAGTTTTGATTTCATTTAACTAAGCATGCTTCCCCCTCTCCCGCTTTGTGCAGAACTGAAGGTTCTCCATTCTGTAACTGGTATTTTGAAGAATTTCCCATTTGTTCTGATTTAGGACCAGTGAACATATGTGATTTCAGGTGACCACTAATGTATCCTGGAGAGCTTTGGTCGCCTGTCTTGATTCCACGCTGGGTCTATTTTCTCATCTCTGGAATGGGGTTGGTTAGTCTGTGTTTTCCTTGTTGGTCATTGGCGAGGCTCAAAGAGCTGTTATATGAGACAGTCCTTTGAAAACTGTCAGAAATGCGTGGCTGGCCACCAATAGCTGAGCCTCTGATGTTGGTGCTCCAGGGACAGTGGCTTTTAGTCAGTGAGCACCAGTTCATCTTGTATGGAATGGTGAAGCTGCCTTAGGTCTAGAGAATGGCTAAGGTTAACCGTGCACAGGGATCCCCTGATTCAGAGATTTACATCCACAAAGTGGCTTTTAATGTTTCCTTTTTGCTTTTTTGAGATAAGGCCAGTCTAGCTCATGCTGTTCTGGAACAAGCAGTGATTGTATTCTCTTGCCTCTCCAGTGCTTGGATCATAGGTGGGAGTCACTAAGCCTAATTCGGTTTTTCTAAGATCGTTCATGCTGCCTTGGTAGATTTCCTCTGAGACAGAATCTTACTGTGTACATGTGGGTGGAACCCACTATGTTGTGAAAGTTGGCCTTGATCACATCAACCTGAGTGTTGTTTGTATACAGGCATATAGCACCACCACCCTTGGATTCCAGAAAAAGACATGGTGCGTGTGTGCATCCTGAGGCTTTGATTGTTTCCAACCCATTCCAGGGACACTTGATACGTGAGTTATATTACTATTGGTTGATTTATGTGCTGCCTGGTTTCGATTGCTATAAACTAGAGAGACTTGGCCAGAAGGAACCTTTATTGAAGAACTGTACCCATTAGACTAGCCTATGGTTATGCCTTTGGGACATTTTTGAAATTGCTCATTGATGAAGGAGGGCTTATTCTAGTATGGGAGGCCCCATCCATAGGCAAGTGATCCTGGACTGTCTAAGAAATGTGGTTGAGCAAAGCAGGTGGGCAAGCAGCATCCTCCGTGGTCTCTGCTCCAGTTCCTGCCTAGGGAAGCAAGCCAGTGAGCAGCATCCTCCGTGGTCTCTGTTTCAGTTCCTGCCTAGGGAAGCAAGCCAGTGAGCAGCATCCTCCGTGGTCTCTGCTTCAGTTCCTGCATAGGGAAGCAAACCAGTGAGCAGTTTCCTCCGTGGTCTCTGCTCCAGTTCCTGCCTCCAGGTTCCTGTTTGAGTTCCTGTCCCAACTTCCCTTGATGGCAGACTCTGACTGGAACCCATAAGCCAAACAAACCCTTTCCTCTTGAATTTGTCTGGTTAGTGTTTTATCACAGCAATAAAAAGCAAACTAAAATTGGAATATAATTCTGGATTACTTATAATTACTTAATTATAATTACTGGAAGTCTCATTAACATAATGTCTAGTGACATAATCCAGAATTAAACTTCTTTATGTGTAGTGATCTAGCATTCTCTCTCTAAATCAATGACTGTGACTTACTACGCCACAGTTTCAGACAGGCTCACTCTACACAGCCCTGGATCTCTGGGAACTTGTGTAAACAAGGTTGACCTGGAACTTCTATTTGTTTTCCTGACTCAGCTTCCACCACCACACTAAGCTGGTTTTTGGGTTTTTTTTTTTGTTTCTGTTTTTTTTTAAGACAGCGTCTTCTGTGTCTTGAACTCTTGGACTCAGCAATTCTCCTGCCTTAGCCTGATTAGTAGTTAGGACACAGGACCTAGGTGTGCCTAGCAAAAGACTTTTCCCCCTTTTACTATACAGGGCCTTAGTTATGTTAGGCAAACACTCTATCATTAGTCTAAACTCTAGTTTATAATGTCAATTGCAATTATTTTTAGATTCATTTTACTTTATGTGTATGAGTGATTTGCTTGCGTGTATACTACATACATGTCTGATACCCTTGGAGCTCACAAGAGTGTATTGGATCTCTTGGAACTGGAGTTACATATGGTTGTGAGATATGGGTGGTAGGAACCAGGTTCTCTGCAAGAGCAACAAGTGCTTTTAACTGTTGGGTCATTTCTCCATTTCCTCAATACCACAGTTTTAAAATCCATTTTATTTTTTTAGATACTGGGGTACATCTCAATTTTTAGCTAATACTAGTTATGATACTGCTATGGATATGTATGGGTATATATTTTGGTGTACATACATATTTTTTGTTGAATCTGTAGCTAGTAGTGCCCTGTATAATATCCATACATTTAGCTAGAGTAGATAACTCCAGTTTTCCAAAATGGTTATATCAGTTCATTTAATTACATTTTTTCATTAGTTTTTTTGAGACAGGTTCTCACTGTATAGTCCTGGCTGGCCCAGAACTGACTATATAGACCAGGCTGGCCTCATAGACATCTGCCCATCTCTGCCTCTTGCATGTTGTAGCCCAGGTTGAATCTGACCTTGAACTCCTGATCTACCTGCTTCCACCTCCCAAATTCTCAGGCAGGAGGGCCCCTTTCAATCCTCCTGTCCAGTCCCCTAAGACTGAGCTGCAAGTGTGGGTGAACGCACCTCGCTTTCACTGGCATTATGTGAGATTTCAGGTCACACCTCTATACTATTAGTATTCTTCAAAAGCATTTTAACCACTTTTATAACTATGCCCCAATATTTTATAAATATGTCCCAATGTTTTGCCTTTGTGTTGATGAAAAACACAGCTCTCATTTAAAAGTGTATAAAAAATAGTTTATTCTTGAGCCCCCGATATGAATAATAAAGGCCCAAGACATGGATTCAAATTACCTCCAATTCCATGTTCTGATGTGGTAATGGTTCCGTTATGTTTTTATAACTACAGTGGAAAGTTGTAGGTAAATCAAGGTGCTCTTTGAATACAATTGTATTTAAAGTACTGGGGTAAATCAGACCCTGGATTTTATTTTGAATTCGGCCTGTCCCTTCCAACAAACCAGCTGTTGCCTCAACCTCTGACATCTTAAAATCAGGCAGTATCTAGATTATTTTCACTACTGTGACAAAACATGAAGGCAACTTATAAAAGACTAGGCAGGCAGGCAGGCAGGCAGGCAGACACAGGCAGGTAGGCAGGCAG
>PVIH01026832.1:0-18029 GCA_004025045.1 Sigmodon hispidus | reverse complement strand
TATACAGGGATGGAAAAAAAAAATTCAGAGGGAAAGATGAACACAAAAAAATGTATGTGTAGCAATCTTATTTGTATTTCCACCCTTGATAAGCCATGCTTATCATTCTTATCCTCTGTATAGTTATTGTTAACTCTTCCACATTTTAAATTCTTTTTACTGTGGTTTTTTTTTTTTTGATAAATACAAAATAAAGAAGGAAAAAAAAAAAGATATGAGATGCGTAGAGTACTTTAAACCATAGTGACAAATTGTGGCTTTTTGTATCTTCATGTATCTTCATTAGGGTTTCTACTGCTTAAAGTTGCTATTGCTGTGATAAAACATCATGACCATAAGTAACTTCAGGAGGAAAGGGTTTCTTGTTTACACTTTCACATCACTGTCTCTTATCAAAGAAAGTCAGGGAGGGAATTCAAGCAGGGGAAAAATATGGAGCCAGGAGCTGATGCAGATGTAGGAGTGCTGCTTACTGGCTTACTCTAACTGCTTTCATACAGCACCCAGTGTAAATGTGTTACACACATACCACACGGTGAACCCAGCATGGTACTGGCAGAGCGCGCCCCCAGGCGTGGCCATGTGGATCTGTGCCCACTCACTCTCTTAAAAAGAAACAGCACGTGGTGGCTGATATCTTCTCCTCTTCCCCTTCCTTCTTTCCTTTTCTCTCTCTCTCTCTCTCTCTCTCTCTCTCTCTCTCTCTCTCTCTCTCTCTCTCTCTCTCTCCCTATCTCCCTCTCCTTCTCCCCCTCCCCCTCCCCCTCCTCCTCTTCCTCCTTCCCTCCTTCCCTCCGTCCTTCCCTGGCACCTGGCAGTCAATGTGTGTGTCTCTCCCACGATTAACAGCCCAGGGGTGGCAACCCCCACAATGGGCTGAACACTCCCATATCACTCACTGATGACGGAAATTCACTCTATACTAATCTCAAGGAGGCATTTTTTTTTCATCTGAGAGTTCTTCTTCCCAAATGACCCTAGCTTATGTCAAGTTTACATAAAATCTAATCATTACATCAGACTCTAGAGTTAGCCTGGGAAAGGAGCTATTGTTAAATGGAGGTAGAGTTTCAGTTTCTCAAGATGACAAGAATTCTTGATGGACAGTGTTAGTTGATTTACATTCTGAATGTATTTTAAACCATTGAATGGCACACTTTAAAATAATGACATCACATTTTAGAACTATGTATATTTTACCACAATAGACAAAAATTAGAAAAAGGGACTGGAGAGATGGCTCAGTGGATAAGAGCACTTATCCCTTTTCCAGAGGACTGGCATTCACAAGATCTATGCCAGGAGGTTCATAAAGGCCACAACCCAAGCTCTAGAGAATCCAAAGCTCTCCACTGACCTCTGCAGACATAAAACAACACACACAAGTAAAAATAATAAAAATAAATCTTTTTAAAATTAGAAAAATTTCTAACTAAAAATAAAAGAAATTGAGTACTGATGCATAGTATATTAAGGACAAACCTTGAAAGCATAATTTTAAATTAAAGATACTAATGGTTGCATGTTATAATGATTTTGTGTGACAAAATGTACAGATATATCATAGAGATATAATTTTAGTTGATGATTGCCAGAGATTTAAAGAAGAGATACTCAAAATGGAAATGGATTAAAACACCAAAGAGTACACACCAAGGATGGATTTGTTTTCTACTCACATAAAATCTAAGACAAATTTCATAATTCTGTAGACTAGAAGTCCTCCATGAATCTGTGCATCAATCATAGCAGCATAGTTTTCTCGGCTGACAATGCAGAGGAAGAGATAAGCCAAGGGCTCTGCATGGTTTCTTTAGTATTTCAGCTCAGTAGTGACAGCCCCGACTTCCCCCAAGGTGCAGCTGGCCAGAATCAGTTACCTGCAGGAAAACTGGCAGGTGTGTTGAATACCATGCGTCTTCAGTAAGCGTTAAATGTCAATGTCACAATTACTAAGTCTTTTCAAATTTTATAATATAAAATTGAACAATAATAAAAAGAAATATCAACAAAAGAGAGTCATAGCATCATGTTCAGTGTATTGATATGGCAAGATGAAATGGAGGAAAGGGAAAGGTTATGTGCTTTTAGACCTATTTACACATGTAATGCAATATTTTTTAGAATGCAATTAGCAATCTTCAGAACAGGTGGCTTATTGGATAGAAACGAGTGATCCACAGAATTATAAATGCTATGCAGGGGACTTTATAATTATTTGTAATCTTTTACTCCTGAAACAAACATCTGGAGTACAGCACAATGTTAATATTTGTTCAAAGTTCATACTAGATACATAATAATAGCCAACACAATTTTGCAATGTTTTTATATGCATTTGAAATAGTTCAAAATAATGTTTTATAATATATATGGGTATAATTATTATTTTACCTACTATGGAACACATTGTTCTAAGCCACAGTTTAAAACAATACATGTATCTCACAGTTTGCATGAACAGGAGTAAAGGCATAGTTTAGATAGATGGCTATTTAGATTTCCATAAGCAATCACTCATGTGTTGGCCAGAGGTAGCATTTCATCTCAGGCTCACAGCCCTTTTCCAAAAACAACTTGATAACTGGCAGAATCCATTCCCTGCATCTGCTAGATTCATGGTGGCTTAATTCGTCAAGGTTAGCAAATGAATCTCTAACATGATAGCTGTATATAAAGTAGCAAAGTTGTCTTATCCATTTAATTCATCTTCATCAAAGTAGGAGCTGTCTCATCACAAAAGGCTCCCATATTTAACAGGAGGGAAGGGTCATTCAAATAGACTAGAATCTTGTGATTCATGATAGAATTCCACCCAACAGTATCTTAACATTTTCATAATATAGAAGAAGACAGACTTAAAGACAAAAACTTCAATGGGACATGAGCTGCATGTGTCTGTGTATGCCTAAAAGCTGACCCAAACTGACATTGTTTGGGGGTTATATATAAAATATCTTCCAAAAAGGTTCATGTGTTGAAGGCTTGGTTTCAGGTAGTGACACTATTGAGAAGTGGTTGAATCATAAGGACACTAACTTCATCAATGTATTAATCTACTGATAAATTCAAAGCTGGATAAACTATTAGGAGATGTAGCCTAGTTGGAGGAATTAGGTCACTGAAGGTGTGCCTTTGTGGAATATATCTTGTCCCCTTACTCTTTATTTTCTTTCCTTCCTGGTCTCTGTGAAGCAAATAGTCTCCTCTTCTATACTTTCTCATTGCCATAGTATTCTACCTCAGTTCTGGCCCCAAGCTACTGAGTTATTTGATGGATTGAAGCTTTTGAAACTGCAAACTAAAATCAATCACATCTTCCTCATACCAATGCATTCAACTGCTTTGTGTAAAAGTTGACTAACATAGTAACATTAGGTGCAGTTTATTAGGGAAGATTCCAGGAACTATAAATGAGACAGGTATTGGAGAAAGGCCAAGATGAATGGTGCCATCACTAACAGGTTGTCACAGTGGGCACAGAGGCTAAGTCCCTCTGAGAACCATATGGAAATAGGTTCATGCCACTGACAGATGAAATGTTGAAGCATTTTACCCATCTCCTGCCAACTAGTAGATGAGGAGTTTTTTTCCCTACTCTTCTGGTCTCTCACTATGCATGAAAGTTTCTGTAGCATCAGGCCTATCTCTCAGAAAGTAAAGCAGAAATATGTAAATTCTTAAGATATTACATGCTCACCATGATACAGCTTCAGGTATATCGAGGCAGTCATGAGGGTGGAGCACTTTAAGATTCTGGCATAGCCATAGTGGTATAAGCATCATCCCAACATTCAGGAAGAAGAGACAGAGGCCAGGGGTTTGATGCAAGTTTAATGCTAGCCAGAGCTTTATAATGAGTCTCAAAACTCCAAAGGGAGAGAAAGGATTGTCTGTGACAAATAGAAAGCTTGCTAAATTTATTTAAAAGAATGTTCCTATGCATTAATAGGCTTACTTAATAAAAACAAGGTGCCGTGACAAGCTCCCTCATCTCAGTGGGTAAGTAAAATAAAACGTTATTTCTCATAAGAATTAGGATGATAGTTTTGAAAAGTGGGTAGTATGAAGACAGTCAGAGACTCAAGTAACAGAAGCTTTAATATATTCAAAGACAAGGTTTCTACCGATACCTTGTCTGCAGAAGCAAATAACTGAGTTATGAAGAATCACAAAGCAGACATGGAAAACTCTATTATTCCTTCAAAGTGAGAAATACAATAGTGTAGACTAGTTACATGCTCATTAGAAAAAAAAAACAGATTGATTCAGCAGCTAGACATCTCTGCCATAAAGGATGGAAAGCAATTAACCTAAGACATTCAGAAAAAAAAATTAAAGCATAGATGGCCCTTAGGCTAAATATTGGAGAGAGGTATTATAGGCTTTATATCAACTTGACTCCACTAAAGAGTGTCCAAATATTTGGTCAAATACTATCTTATGTGTTGTAGGTGTGTTTCTAAGTGAGATGAAGGTTTGAAATGGCAGACTGAATAAAGCAACCTGTCCTTCCCAATGTAAGAGACCTCACTCAACTTTCTGAAGGCCTGACTAGAATAAAGAAGCAAAACGAAGAGAATTAACTCTTTCTGTCTGATTGTCTTCAGGTTGGGATATCAGTCTCCTACCATCAAGCTTGAATTACACCAAAACTTAAACCACATACTCTTCGGCCCTCCTATTCCAGCTGAAGTTATACTTATCTGCTGATGGCAGATGCCAGAGTTTCTCAACCTCCTTTACTCTACAAGTCAATTCCTTGTAGTAACTAAATGTGGATACCATTCTGTGGATACCAATCTGTAGTCAGAAATCTTTTTGGTTTTCTTTCTGTGGGAACCCTAGACTGATAGAGAAGGTGGAAATGGGTCTTTGTATTTAAAAGAGAATAAAAGCATCCAGAGAAGAGCAGAGGATGGGAAGTGGGTGCAGAAGAGAACTCGGGGATTCCAAGGACTATGGTCTGGACAAAGCTGAAGAGGATGTGAACAAGTGAGGGAGCAATCTGTGGGGTAGGCAGGCCTCTGGCATGTTCCTCACTCCACAGTTGAGGGAATGAGGGGCTACAGGACTTTAAACAGAACCATGAAATAATAGCAAGGGGTTAATATCATCTTGGCAACTACAAGAAAGATGTGTTGTAAGAGCAAAGAATTCTCTGTTAAACGTTGTTAAATATCAACTGTCTTGAATTCTGTGACATTTACAAGAAAAGATGATGCACTTAGTCAAAAGTTCATGGGTATAAAGTCAGGTAGACAAGTTTAATGCTACCTTGGAAGTGTTCTATGGAAATTAAGTGGTTTGCATAAAATTCATAGCACAAAGGGAGACATGCACTCAAAGAAAAAATAAGTTCACTTCAGCCCTGAACAACAAAAGAGACAGCAGACCTTTATATGATAACAAAAGGGGAAAAAAATGAGTTTGGTGAAGGTCTGACTTTTAAACACTGACAATACTCAGACCTTGTGTCTCTCTACATCTCTCCAAGTAGACGAGCCATGACATCATGGTCAACAAACTGAAACTGAATAACCCCAGACCAGGTGCTTGCTTGAATATGCTGAGTTCGGAAAATGGGTAATAAAATCTTTGAAAAGAAAAATTGCTTGCCATAATAATCATAATAAAGCACCAGCAAAAATGTCTTGAAATTATTTGACTCTACACTAAGACCACTGATGTTCTTAATGCTATTCACTTTTTAATGAAATGTCTGTCTCTTAATAGTTTCAGACTAGATACGTGCTATTCATGCCTTTTGGTTCTCCCACAGGAAATAGCTTATTCTGCATATTTAATTTCCTAATATATTTAATAAAAATAATTCAAGGCATGACAGAGTGAAAGCATGAACAAAATTCCCCAAAGTGAAAATCTGAAAGGAAAAACATTTTTTAATTAAAGACTCAAATAAATAATAATTATTTGGGGTTTGTAGTAGTTATTTTTAGAGATTAGCATACAAAGTAATAAATAGGTTTCATTATGGTGTATGTATATGAAAGAGAGAGAGATTATACATTGCTTTTATTCATCACCATTATCCTGCATGGATGGATTTTTTTAAAGCTAAATTAAGGGTTGGAGAGCTAGTCGAGCTGTTAAGTGAACTTACTGCTCTTTCAGAGAACCAGAATTCAGCTCCTATCACCCATATCAGATGACTCACAACCACCCAAAACTACAGTTCCAAAAAATATGACACCCTCTTCTGGGTTCTTTGAACACACAAAGATACATATAAACACACAGATACACATATAAATAAAAGAAAAAAATATTTTAAAATATATTTTAAAGGTTAACTCAAAGTGTTCAAATGAACAGTGCATCTTTTGCAAGGTTATGAATCTAAATTATGTCTGTGTTTCTGTCATGACACACATTCCTACATATGCCACCATGGCATGAGAATGCCCCTTAAAGATCTGTGCATTAAAGGCTTGGGTGCCACTCCATAATACTATTGGGAAGTGATGGAACCTTTTGCAGGTAGCGGGGGCCCTTAGGGTAATGGGTGCTCCTATAAAGGGATATTGGTACACTGGCTCCTTTCTGTCTCTCTGTTTCCCAGATACTCCAAGATGAGCAGCTTTGCCCTGCAGTGTACTCCTCTGCTACATACCATGAGGTACTGTGGCACTACCAGCCTAAAGGATAATGAGGCCAGTGACCATGGACTGAACTTCTCAAATTGAGAGACAAAGCAAACCTTTATTCTTAAAAGTTTATCATCTCACATTTTGTCACAGTGATGGAGAACTCAAAAACATTCTAGTTTATAGATTCCATATATACATAGATACACATATGGATCTCACTCAAAGTTCCAAGCCCCTAAATTATCAGAACATTGGCTCATAACTTCAGCAGTACAGCTAGAATAGAAGGGAATCCTCTTTAGACTTTATCTCAGTTAGGGTTACTATTGCTGTGATGAAACACCATAACCAAAAGGAACTTGAGGAGAAAAGGGCTTATTGGGCTTACACTTTCACATCACAGGTCGTCTTCAAAGGAAGTCAGGACAGGAACTCAAACAGGGCAGGCACCCTAAGGCAAGAACAGATGCAGAGGCCATGAAGGAGTGCTGTTTACTGGTTTGTTCCTTTCTGTTTTTTTACAGAACCCAGGACCATCATCCAGGCCCCACCCACAATGGGAAGCCCCTCCCCCAATCAATCACTGCTTAAGAAAATGCACTATAGACTTCCCTACATCCAGTTCCTCTAGAGGCATGTTCTCAACTGAGTCTCTCTTCTCTCTGATGACTCTGGATTTTGTTAAATTAACATAAATCAGCCAACACTGACACATTTGTACTTATTTATACTTATTCATTATTGAGAGTGAACAATACACATGAGAGCTGCTTTTAAAAGTTTCTCAGACTGCAGAGTGTTGTAAGACATTTGAAAATCCTTTTCCCACAGTGTCTGCACTATTAGTCCACCCAAATCATGTACTTGGACTCTCTCAAGAGTCATCATTCTATGTACAGTTGCTAAATTTTATGCTCTAAGACAGTACTTATCAAACTTGAACAGCATAGACTTTACCAGAAATTCTTTTTAGCGATATCTTAAGAAAGCTGTTTCCCAGTAGAACTTTACTAGAACCTAAGATTCTTTTTTTTTTTTTTTTTAGCATGCCCAGAGGGTATCTAAGCTGCTTGTCTAACACCCATGCATTAAAGACCAGGTCTGGTTTTTTTATTGTGTTAAAAAGATAATGAGGGCTTGAGAGGTGACTCAGTCAGAAAAATTTCCACTCTGTACTCATAAAAACTTGAGCTCTGTCTCCAGCACCCATGTGAAGACAGCCAGACATAGTCTCCTTCTTTTATTCTCAGTGTTAGAAAGGCAGAGAAATGTGGGACTCAAGAGCCAGCCAGCCTGGCCTACTCAGAGAGCTCCAAACCACTGAGAGACCTTGTCTCAAAGATGAAGGTGAATTCATTCTGAAGAATGACACTCAAGGCTGATGATCTCTGGCCTCCAAGTACATCTGCACACTCACGTGCCTTCATGAAAGCATGCACCCATATGCCTATGCACATGTACAGATACACACATACAACAGAGAATTAATTAATAAATAATAAAAATTGTGTATTTATTTGCTATCCTGTAGTGAACATAGTTTTAACTGAAACAGACAGCAGTTTCATTCCTAATAAGCATAGAAATTAAACTCATACATCTAAATACATACATATGCATATATGCAAATTAACAAGCAGAGATCTTAAAGTATTTCGACTACTGCTCACTTTTATTCCAGCTTTTTTATAGATCTTATTTATATTTCCAAGTCCTTTTTTAGATTTTCCTCCAATATTAACATAAAATTACTTTCAATCAGTTAACAAGGAAAAATGTTATTAGTTGTCATGGATCATGAAGGCAGCTACTGGCTTTCAGAACAGTTTTTAATTTTTTTTTCCTTAAAGTCATTGGATTGTTTACATTGAAAAGTAGCGCCATTGTGGTTGCTAAGGAGGAGGTATGACGTGCACAGCTCAAAGGCTCATTTGTTGAAGGCTCCATCTTGAATTCAGTGTTCAGAGATGGGGCTTTAGGAAGTGGTTCGATCGTGAAGGCTCTGACATCATCAGTGGGATAGTCTATTAGAAGATGGAGAAAGCAGGGTCTTGAGAGCATTCCTTTAAAGCAATAGTTCTCAAGCTTCCTAATGCTGAGACCCTTTAATACGGTCCCTCATGTTGTGGTGACCCCTAACCATGAAATTATTTTTATTAATACTTCATAACTGTAATTTTGCTACTGTTATGAATTGTAATGTAAATATTTGATGTGCAGATAGTCTTAGGCAACCTCTAAACACCACCCACAGATTGACAATGACTGCTTTAAAAGGTATTTTGTAAACTTTTATTAACTTTTTAATTTTCTCATATATTACATCATAACTTCATTTGTTCCTCCTTACCCTCCCCTAGTCTCTTCGCTCCACCTTACCTCCCCTCCAGATCAGTCCCCTATAGAGGGATTATGTTGTTACATTGTAAATAATTGTCCCACCTACTGGTTTAATAAAAATATTGTTTTACCAAAGGCAGACAGGAAGTGTGGGCAGGGCTACAAGACTAAGAAAACTCTGGGAACAGGAAGAGCAGAGCAGAGATGCCAGAGAGACACCAGTGAAACCGGCAGAGAAGCCAGCAGATGCAGAGGACAACTATGCTGCTCTGAGAAAAGGTACAGAGCCACGTGGCTAAACAAGATAAGAATCATGGGTTAGATTAAGAATTAAGAGTTAGCACTATGTCTGAGCCATAGGCCAATCAGCATAAAATTAATATAAGTATCTGTGTTTCTGTGGGACTGCCGGTCTGATGGTCTGCAGGTCTAGGCCACAGTCTGGACAGGACAGAGACTTAGTACAACAATCCCCCCTCTACCTCTCCTTAGAAAAGAGGAGGCTTCCCAGAGATATTGACCAAACACAGCATAACAGGCTAAAATAAGACTAAGCACATACCATCACACCAATGGTGTATAAGGCAATCCAGCAGGAGGAAAAGAGTCCCACAAGTAGGCAAAAGAGTCAGAAATAGGCCCAGCTCCCACTATTAGGGATCCCATAAAAACACCAAACTACTCAGGCATAACATATATGCAGAGGACCTAGGTCAGACCCCTACAAATTCCTTGATCTCAGTGCAAGCCCCATGAATCCCAGTCAGTTGGCTGTGTGAGCCCTGTTCTTCTGGTATCCCTGACCCCTGTTTCCCCTGATCCTTCCTCCTCTTCCTCTGCCTCCCGTTCCTCCTGACTCTCCTTCTTCTCCTTCTTCCCCTTCCTTTTCTTTTTCCCCTTCCTCTCCTTTCTCCCTCTCCTCCACAGGCCCCTGAGCTCTAACCACAGTAATGTACAGCATTCCATAAGCTGCTCTCCCTTCCATGACTGTTCACAGAGCTTCTCCTATAAAGATAAGTACAGTTGTTGTACTTAATGATTGCAATGAATAAATCCAATCTAGCTGATAGCACTGCATAGCCCTTTATCATGTATTTCAGCTCTCACTGAAGGGTATAACTAGTTTCTAACCTCTCACTCTCATTTTCTAGCCACCAAGAGGTCAATTGCTTTCTCTGCCTCATATTCTTTTGCCTTACCTTAGGCTCAAAAGTAATCAGTTCATCAGACTGTGGGTGGGAACCTTTATGAATCAAAATAAGCTATCTCTCCTTAGGTTGATGATTTTCATAGTTTTGTATTTTGTCACAATAGCAGAAAGCTGTCAAATTTTCAGGCTAATTTAAGTAAAGATATTATCCTTGTTGTGCGACAGGCTCCCAGGCCAAGGCACCATTCTGACCTAAGAGCCTAGCATGTAAACCCCCCCCCCAACACCTGCCAGAACAGGAACAGAGATCGACCCTATCGTGGTTCATAGTTCTGGGAAAGTCTCTAAATGTACTAGCTTTGCCTTAGAGCTTCTTATTTCCACTTATTGCTAAACTGCCCTTGTTAACTGAAGCATGACATCCAGGATATACTTTTTGTATATAAAAGGCAAAGGAATGGTGAGGCTCAGGGCTACATGAATTGGGAAAGTTCCCCATGTAGCCCATCAGCCAGTGGATAAGGACCTTCTATTGCCTTTAAGAGTCCAAGTGTTCTCTGAAGGGGTTATTCAAGGACAATTACTTGGAACATTCAAGGACTTTAAGCTCTACAACACCTCAAAGTGAAGGTGTGCATATGAGCTCTTCCTCATTAAAACTACATTCTCAGAAATGTCTCCTTGTTGTACTGACTCTATTTTAAAGACAGTCTTCTTTAAAGTCAATGTCTTAAAGATTAACCATTAAGGAATGTGCACCCTCAGTCCCATGTTACAGGAAAAGGTCATACCAGAAAGAATGCTTATGAGAAATCCCAAACCAGACACCCATTACTAAATCAACACAAAAATTTTCTTGTTTAAAACTACTGGACTTTTCATCACGTATTTGAATGAGGGCAACTATATACAGTATATATTTTAAAGGAATTTATTTTAAGAGAAACAATGGATGACCAAGGCACTCATCTGTCTGGAACTCACAAACCTCCCATATATCCTCCCCTAAAGTATCATATAAAATAATGTTTCTGGAGGCAAAGAGAAAGATGGTCATTGAAAACAATGGTCCATCTTTAGTAGTACATGGCAGGTTTCTTGCTGCTAATAAAGGTTTTTATTTCTGTTACTATCTCTGGATTCATTTACTCCAGCTGGTAGCAGCAGACTGTAGCTTTGCATGGTCACCACAGGACAGGATTGATGGATAGTAGAGAGCTCTGTCTCCTTATGGACAAGGACTCTAAGATTTAATATTTAACATTTCTTTTCTGAACAACTATGTTAAGTGTGGATAAATGTCACTAAAATGTTCATTTCAAACTATAATTTCTATGATATATGAGGAAGAAGGAGCTAACATAGAAACAAAACTGAAAGTGTAGAAACCATATGGTGGTTGACTTAAACTTGACTCTATACTCTCCTTAACCACCTCAGGGCCTGTGGGTATGGATTCCAACTCTAGTCACACATTGCCTTCACACCATGGCTTTCTGGAACCATGAATCAATATTCCATGACACTCCTCAATATTGCATTTCAGACCTGAAAAACTGGTACCAGATGAACAATACCATCAAGTTCTCCTACATATTCCCAATGGGGCCTGGCTTGCTTGTGGCACAGTTGTATCTATGTGCCTTCTTGCCTGTAAACTGCCTCCATCTTGGGCTTGAAATCCATCTTATAACAAATATTTTTAAAAAAGGAATGGAGATCTTAATAGAGGAAGCCAATATGGGGTTGAAAAGAGACCAGGTGCTAGGGAAACCTCCAAGAACTCACAGAATATTCCTGGCTAGGTCTCCAACCAATAGTGAAGGTGTTGCCTAGACAGGACTTCCCCTATAATCAAATGAATAACCACTCTAAATGTCATCACAGAACCTACATTCAACAATACATAGGGGTAGAGGCAGAGATACATGGCTGAGTACTGGGCTGAGCTCCTGATCCAGCTGAGAGACGGGCAGGAGAGTCTATATGAGCAAGGGGATAGGGATTAAGAGAAAAATTTCCACAATAATGACTGGCTGGAGCTCTGGGGAGCTCTCCAAACCAAGAACAGCCACTGGGGAACCTTTAAGAAAAGGAACTAGGCCCTCCAAGGATAGGCAGCTGTCCACTGACATGGTCAGTATGTGGAACCTTGAAGGGAGGGATCAGATTGTGTTTCTGTGTGGGGGCTGGCACCTCGGAGCCCATTCCCTCCATAGGAACACCTAACCCAGTCTTGATATTATATTAGAATGAGGAAATTGGACTTGCCTGGAGTGGATGCACCACGCTGAACTGATCACCTTGAGACTTCTTGCCCTTTTGGGGGAGGAAATGGGAGGTTGGGGAGTTGAGATGCTGCAGACTGACTGGGAGGGACTGGGAGGAAGGAAGGGAGGGGGAGCAAGGTGATTTATGGATAAAAAAAGACTATTTTATAAATAAAATAACAAATTAAATAAATAAATGACGTCAAGATATTTCAAACAATGGTAGGGTCACTGAAATAAGTATGCAAACTCTTAACACTCTTGAACATGACATTTATTTGAATATAAAGTTCTAAGATTTTTAAGTTCTTTGATTACTTTGTTGTGATCTGAAATAAATGGTATTTGCTATATATTAATTTCCCCACTAGAAAGTAAGGAGCTTTGCATAGAAATTAAGGTTTCATTAAGATTTTATTTTTTTAAGATGAATATCAGCGACTAAATTAAAGGAAGTGAATTTGAAAGTATGCTGCTGATACTCTCTATGGAGCTGAGAGTGCTAGGTCCAGTGTAAATATCACCAGAATTGCAGTTTTAATATTCAGAGTTATCACCAGAGTCACAAATACAACAGAAGCTATTACATCTATGAAACCTTGAAAGTGTGACCTGGGAGTCTTTCCAGCATAATATGAAATACTAGAAATGAAGTGAGTTACAAATATGTCCCCAGCCTAAGGTTGGAAGGCTCATGAATTACTACACCTGAAAACCCCTAAAGCCCCAGCCTAGATATTATTGTAAACCTCATCTACTTTGTTGTTATGCACAGAACTATTTATAATATTGAAATAATGTATTGGGGATTTTTCCCTTGTAATACCAGTATTCATAATAGTTCTAATTTGTTTCTCAAACTACCCTTGAGAAAAAACACACATTAACAAGATCATAAGAAAATCACTGAAGAATTGTTGTGAGGCACATCAAAGAAATTCAGCCTAGATTGAGGATTTATTGGTATATAAGTCAATGAAATAGACAACTAAGTGATTTCCCCCACCCCCCCACCCCTCACCCCCGACCCCCAGGTTATATCTTATATCTTAAGTTAGATATTCTATATCAATCTGGCTTCACTAATACTTTCTGGGTAAACTGATACATAAAGTCAATCCTGTCTTATTTCTTTCCAATGTCTGTTGTTTAGTTTGAAAATAAAGGGCATTCTACCTAAAAATAAAAGCTATGGAACTATACACCAATAATAAGCTGTTGAATTTCTGCTGTGAATATTTTTATCATCTAAGTTTTATTTACTTTTATGTTTATTGATCTTCTATCTTCCTCTTTATCAGGGAGGGACAGAATGATTTGTTTCTCAAATGCTTTTGATGCAAGAGCATAAAAAAAGTTAAAAAAAAAAATAGGTACATGATGATGAGCACAGTACATGCCATGACAATTTATCCCTGCAGTTTTAGAAATTAGTAGTTTGGGTTTCAAAAGACTTCATCAAAAATTAATAATAATAATAAGATGGCAATTTTTGTAAATAATATTAGTTTTACAAATGACATCACAATGTGAAGAAAATGTCTAAACTTATGAACCACTTGTTTTGTCAAATAACCTTTACAGTTGATCTGTCTCCATCAGATTGGTCTGTGAGCATGTCTGTGAGACAATCTCTTGATTAACGATGGATATGGGAAGTCTCAGGCCACTGTGGGCGGTGCCACTCCTAAATCCTGGCTTGCAAAAGAAAGCAAGCTGAGCAAGCCATGGAGATCAAGTTAGACTAGAGCCTTCGTCCAGAGTCTCTGCTTCAGTTCCTGTCTCTTGGTTCCTACCTTGACTTCACACCATGGCTTTTCTCAGTGATGGACTAGAGCTGTAAGTCACCCTTTCTTCTCCCAACTTGCTTTTGGCTATGGTGTTCATGAAACAACAGACAGGGACTAGGAAAGTGAAGTGAGTGCAGAAAGAACTCGGATCTGGACTCATGTGAGACATGGGTACTAATGACCCAGGAATGTTGATAAAGTCAGGCCACAAGAAAATGGAGGAGACCTGACAACAGCCTTCAGCATCTGAGAAGCTGTCAATACTTTAAGAGAACAGATGATGGGGTGGTGAGGGAAATGAGAGCAGAGGTGAGAAGTAGAGAAGGTCTATGTAGACAGCACCTCTGGAAAGAGGTTAAGGGAAAAATGGTGGGGCATTCCTGTAACCCCAGTACCTGGCAGGATAACACCAGAGAAAATGAGTTTGAGATCAGATGTGCACCCTATCTCAAAGTTAAAAGAGAAGGTTATCAGTGGCCTAAGACCAAAGGGTAAGTCTAGAGACATGGCTCAGTACTTGCTGTTCTTGCAGAGGACCTAGGTTTCATTTCCAGCACCACGTGGTACCTCACACCACCTTTAACTCTGGTTCCAAGGGATCCAGCACCACTCTCTACCGGTTTTCATAGGCTCCAGGCAATGAGGCAGAGCACATACTTGCAGGCAAAACATCTATACATACAAATAAATTTCTTTTAATTTAAAGATAAAAGATAATTTTAAATTTAAATATAAAAGATAAAGGATATAACCAAAATTAAGAGAACTGAGAGAGGATGTGAAGTCAGGAAGCATTATTTTTTAAGATGGAAGCTATGTTGATGTGTTGTTAGCAATTGTGAAAGAGGAATAAACAAATCGTTAATGCAGAAGGGCTAGGTTCATAGTCTTTGAACAGAATGCTCCAGAGGCTAAGAAGACAGGAAGATCGCCACAAGTTTGAGCCAGCCTGAGCTACATAGAGACCTTGTCTAGAAAGAAAAAACAAAAACAGGACGGGATACTACCAGAAGGTGGCAGTGTGGCTCCTATTAAGAAAAAGAGGCAGCCTTTTTTGCAAGTGTAAGGCAAGGGATAGTTATAGATTGGGGAGAGAGGAAAGGGGCATTCAGAATTTGCTACTATCACAAAAAAAAAAGCCACAAACAAAAAAATTACTAATTTTTCTGAAAGCTGCTGTATTTATCAGTATTTGTCTGTAATCAGATAGTTAAATAAATCTACTAGTGTCATGAAAATGAAATCAATTGGCAGAATATCCCATGCCAACTGGCAGTTGGTTTCACACCTAAGAACAGACACACTATCAGCAGTCACACTAGAGTTTATTTTGGAAAGTTGCTGAGTAGGAACAAGGGAAGAAAAGCAGAAGAGAAAAGAGAAAGACTTTCACATGGCATCTCCTTATAAGAGAACGGGTGAGCACAAATTTACATAGCCACACCTAGGGGCATGTCATCCATGTGTGGTGTGTTGTGCTGGCACCATGTTGGGTTTACCACATGGTGCTACTTGTCAGGAATTCTTATATCTTACCCAGTGCATTGTTGTGTTATTGGACTAGCATGTTTACCATGTAGCTGTTATGTGCCAGGAATCCTTACAGCAGTCTCTGCTTCTCATCCATAGATATCAGGTAAAAGAGATTCTCTTTCTGAACTAGGCCCTTTGAATGTGGATGACAGTTGTGTGGCTTGGGCAGTTTGTGGGGCCTCTGGCAATGGTCCCTAGTGCATGAACTGGCTTCTTGGAGCCCATTCCCTATAGAGGGACACTTTACTCAGCCTTGTTACAAGGGGAAGGAGTTTGGTCCTGCCTCAACTTGAGAGGCATGACTTTGTTGACTCCCCATGGGAGGCCTTATTCTCATTGTGGATTGGGTGGGGGGTTTACTGGAGGTGAGTGGAAAGAGATGGAAGAGAATCTGTGATTGATATGTTACAAAAAAATAAAAAGAACGATCCTCTTTGTAACGCAAACTAGAAGCATTGTTATAAAATAGATTAATGATACTCCATCACTGTCAGATTTCACATTTCTCTGTATAGGTAAAGATAACACACTTTCAGCCATTCTCACACTCCAAGAAAGACTTGTAGCAATACTAGGGCAGGAATATCATCTTCAAATTAGATGAAGTTTAGAAACAAGTGTAGGTTCTATCCCCATCTTCAGATTGGCATGTAGGAGATGAGCGGAGGAAACAGCAGGAAAGAGTGAAGAGCTGGGGAGAGAGTGGCTGATAAGTATGAAGAAGAATGTCAAACAGTAACCTTACTGAAGAGAGTAAACTCAGCTCAAGAAACCCCAATTTGTATTCTATAGCCTTTTTGTATTATAAAAGTAAAATAAAGTTCAGTTTCACATTCCTGGCAGGGGCTTGCCCAGTTCCAAGAAAGAATAAGCTAAGCACTATCTAAGGACACCTGGATGATCCAATCCTAAGGCAGTAAAATGTCTACCCCACCCAGGTGGGGTCCAGGAATGTTAAACTGTAAAAAATACCTAAGAACAAGCCAATCAGTAGCACACTTGCACCCTTGTCCCCAAATAACCTTGCCTTGTGGGTTTTGCCTTTAAAAAGCTTGTGTAATTTAGGGTGGGCAGCTCTTCCTTACCTCAGGCATGCAAGGCACAAGCTCCCTGCATGGCTTGTATTGCACAGACAATAAACCTTGCTATTGCATTCCTGACATCTCTGTCTCCAGTGGTCTCTCTGTAGGTCAAGCTTCTGGAAGAACACTTACTACCAAACTTGTTTGTCCCAGAGGCCCACCTGTCAAAGGAGCTGAGCCAATGAACTCTCCAGTCAGTTAACAGATGTGCCTCCACATCTAGTTCCTTTTCACGCCTTCCCAAATACTGTTCCCCAGATCTACACCATGACAATGCACAGACACAGCCATTTCATAGTAACAATAGTCCTAAATCCTATTCAAGTAGCAAAGCTGTCCCACATCAATCAAAATTATGTGATCTGAACTGCTGGTTCCTCTCAGCAGCTGCCATCCCCCCACCCCACTCCTGATTTACTTCTTTTTTCCCCTCACTCATACTTCAATTTTTGTTTTATGTTTTACACAGAGAAAAAAAATTTTTTGAGACAGGGTCTCTTGTAGCCTAGCCTAACCTTGAACTCACCATGTAACTGGGGCTGGCCTTTAATTCTTTAGTCTCCTGCATCCAGCTCCTGATTACTGTGCTTGTGGGTATGTTACACCACACTGAACCTTGAGAGATAAATTTTCTTTGAGACAAGAGTTTGCTATGTGTAACCCAAGGTGGCCTCAGACTTTCCATTCCCCTGCCTCCACCCCCTTCAATGCTGGGATTATAAACATGCACCATCATGCTTGGCTAACCCATTTCTGTCTGTATTCTTCTTCATTTAAAATTCATTTTCTCTTTTCTTCTGTCCAATTTTCCTCTGGCAATGACTTTCCAATATCCAATAAGTTAGGAAGGTCTTGATGATTACTTCTTTGCCTACACTTGTGCTGTGTGACAGCCAATCACTTTCTCCCCTCTGCCACACAGAATAGCTTTGGAGTTACCAAATCTGTCTTATAGTCCCTTGCCTCTTGATTTCCATTTTTGCCTTATTTTGCGCCTTTTTTATTTCTTCTATTTCAGCTTTTATTTCAGCTTTTATTTCAGCTTTTATTTCAACTTTTAGTTCCTGGCATGTTTCTTTCATAGATTTGTTCATCTCTTCCAATTTTTTGTTTGTATTTTCTTCTATTTCTTTAAGGCTTTTTTTCATATCTTCTTTGAGAGCTTCGATGAACATCAAAAAGGAATTTTTGGTGTTGCTTCCTTCTGTTTCCTCTTCATTGGTCAGTTTAGGCCTTGTATTTGTAGGATCGCC
>PVIH01026831.1:0-18030 GCA_004025045.1 Sigmodon hispidus | reverse complement strand
CTTTCAGCTGCGCTGTTAGGTCTCTAGTGTGGGATTTCTCAAGGTTTTTCATATAGGCATCTAGTGCTATGAATTTTCCTCTTAAGACTGCTTTCATTGTGTCCCACAAGTTTGGATACGTTGTAGATTCATTTTCATTGAATTCTAGGAAGACTTTGATTTCTTTCTTAATTTCTTCCTTGACCCAGAGATGGTTCAGTTGAGTGATGTTTAGTTTTCATGATTTGGTAGGCTTTCTTTGGATTTTGATGTTGTTGAAGTCTAACTTTAGGCCCTGGTGGTTCGACATGTTACAAGGGATTATTTCCATTTTTTGTATCTGTTGATATTTGCTTTATGACCAATTATGTGGTCAATTTTGGAGAAAGTTCCATGAGGAGCTGAGAAATATGTATATTCCTTTGCCTTTGGGTGGAAGGTTCTGTAGATATCTGTGACATCCATTTGCATCATAACCTCATTTAGACTCCTTATTTCTCTGTTGAGGCTCTGTCTGGTTGATCTATCCAGGGTTGAAAGTGGGGTATGGAAGTCTCCCACTATTAGGGTGTAAGAATTGATGTGGGATTCGAGCTTTAGCAGTGTTTCTTTTACATAGGTAGGTGCCCTTATATTAGGGGCATAAATATTTAAGATTGAAATCTCCTCTTGACCAATTTTTCCTGTGATGAATAAGTAGTGACCCTCTTGGTCCCTTTTAATTGCTTTTAGCTTAAAGTCTACCTTGTTAGATATTAGGATTGCAACCCCTGCTTGTTTCTTAGGACTGTTTGACTAGAAAATCTTTTCCCAACCCTTTATTCTAAGCCTGTGTCTGTCTTTGCAGTTGAGGTGTGTTTCTTGCAGGCAACAGAAGGATGGCTTCTGTTGTTGTATCCATCTTGTTTGTGTGTGACGTTTTATAGGAGAGTTGAGACCATTGATATTAAGGGAAATTAGTGACCATTGATTCATATTTCCTGCCATTTTTGGTGGCAACTTGTTTTATTTCCTTTCTCTAGGGTATACTTCTGTGGACTTATTGATTGTTTGTGATTTCGTGGGTGTATCTGTGGTCCTTAGGTTGGAGTTTTCCCTCTAATACTCTCTGTAGTGCTGGATTGGTAGATAGATATTCTTTCAGTCTGACTTTGTCCTGAAATACCTTGTTTACTCCATCTATGGTGATTGATAATTTTGCAGGGTATAGTATTCTAGTTTGGCATCCATGCTGTTTTTGTGTCTGTATAACTTCTGACCACACCCTTCTAGCTTTCATCATTTCCATTGAATAGTCAGGCGTTATTCTGATGGGTCTGCCTTTATATGTGAGTTGGCCCTTTTCTTTTGCAGCTCTTAAAATTTTTTCTTTGTTCTGTATGTTTTGTGGCTTGAATATAATGTGGCATGCTGACTTTTTTGAGGGGTCATATCTATTTGTTATTCTGTAAGCTTCTTGTATCTTTATAGGCATTTCCTTCTTCAGGTTAGGGAAGTTTTCTTCTATGATTTTATTGAAAACATTATCTGTGCCTTTGATCTAGTATTCTTCTCCTTCTTCTATTCCTATTATTCTCAAATTAGGTCTTTTCATGGTGTCCCAGATTTCCTGAACATTTTGAGTTATAGCTTTTTTAGTTTTACTATTTTTCTTTGACTGATATATCTATTTGAGCTACTGAGTCTTCCACTTCAGAGATTCTATCTTCCATCTCTTGAACTCTGTTTGTTATGCTTGTATCTGTGGTTCCAGCTTTTTTCTTCAGATTTTATATTTCCATTTTTGCCTCATTTTGTGCCTTTTTTATTGCTTCCATTTCAGCTTTTAGTTCCTGGCATGTTTCTTTCATAGATTTGTTCATCTCTTCTAATTTTTTGTTTGTATTTTCTTCCATTTCTTTAAGGCTATTTTTCATATCTTCCTTGAGAGCTTCGATGATCATCAAAAGGAATTTTTGGTGTTGCTCCCTTCTGTTTCCTCTTCATTGCTCTGTTCAGGCCTTGTATTTGTAAGATCGCTACTCTCTTCTGGAGTTACCATGTTTTCTTTGTATTATTATGTAATTTTTTTGCCCTGACGTTTGCCCATGGCTTCAGTGGTTCACGATTAGATGGCTCCTGGTCAGTTGTGGCACTCGGACTTGTGTGCCTCCTGTCACCTCTCTGGGCAGGGTCTGAATCTACCCTTCAGTGACCCCAGAAGTTATCTATTCGCTCAGTTCGAGGTCGAGGTGGGTAGCCGTGCAAATTCCCTCAGTAGCAGCTGTGGGTATAGTGACAGGCAGAGTTCATCTGCCCCTGCTGCAGATGCTCTGGGACTCTACAGACAGCACCTGGTCCCAGAAGCAGAACAGGAACCTATGGGAGCTCAACTCTCCCTCCCTGGCTGAGATATATGCACTTGGGCCTGGTGACCCCTCCTCACCTCTGGGCGGGGTCTGAGTCTGTCCCTCAGGGACCCCTGTAGTTATCTGTTTGCTCATTTGGAGTCGAGGTGGGTTTCCATGCAAATTCCCTCAGCAGGAGCTGTGGGTATGGTGACAGGCAGAGTTTATCTCCCCCTGTTACAGGTGCATTGGAACTCTGCAGACAGCACCTGGTCCCGGAAGCGGAATCGGAACCTATGGGAGCTCAACTCTCCCTCCCTGGCTGGGATATAGGTGCTTGGGCCTGGTGACCCCTCCTCACCTCTGGGCGGTGTCTGATTCTGTCCCTCAGGGACCCCTGTAGTTATCTGTTCGCTCCTTTGGAGTTGAGGTGGATAGCCATGTAAATTCCCTCAGTAGCAGCTGTGGGTATGGTGACAGGCAGAGTTCATGTGCCCCTGCTACAGATGAGCTGGGACTCTGCAGACAGCATCTCCATCTGTCTTTTTTTATCTTTTAGTAAACTCAGATTTTTTCAATATATACAACTCCCCTCACATATCATCTAGTAACTTTCATTTTATTCTGCTTTTCCAAATTCAGATACAAGAGGTATTTGTATCACTAATCTTGTGTCTTTGATTTATTTTGAACAACCATATACCCACGTTTGAAAAATTTTGAGGGAAACTGTTCTTTCTAAGGACTGTGCCAGGCTTTTTCTTTTGGACTGCCAACCAGCTCCCAAATCATGACACAGAGACTTATTAGTTATAAATGCTTGACCTTAGCATAGGCTTGTTTCTGGCTAACTCTTTTGACTTAAATTAATCTGTTTGTCTTTATCTTTTGCCTCATGGATTTTATCTTTTCTTTTCTTTCTGCACATCTTACTTTCCTGCTGTGTGTTTGTCTGTCTGTCTGGCAGCTACATGGTTTCCAGCCTCAGCATGCCTATTGTTCTCTCCTCTTGTCTTTTTCCCCTCATTCTTTCATCTTTTGAGCCTAGATTTCTCCTCCTTCTTATTCTCTCCTTACCAGCCCCATCTATCCTTTCTCTGCCTAGCTATTGGCAGTTTATCTGTTTGTTAGACAAGTAAGTGCCTTAGGCAGGCAAGGTGAAACAGCAACACATCTTTCAGTAATGCAGCATAAACAAATGCAACACATCCTTACATCACTAAAGCAATGCAGCAGAAATAATTGTAACACACCTTCATGCAGTTAAAGTAATATTATACAGAATAAACAAATATAACACATCTTTACATAGTTAAATATTCCACATCAATGGACTGTCACATAGAATCAATAAATGCACTGTTTCAGTTAATTGTTCAGACCCAGCTGCCACTGTCCCTTCCGCCACACATGCATGACTTAAATGGAAACTCCCCAGAAAAGAGAAAGTGTTTTTGACATGTTTTAAGTAGTATGTGTAGTCTAAGATAAAATTTTGAATTTTACTTAAAAATATCTGGTATGGGGCCCGTGTGAAAATACATTAATGCAAGAGATTTGCATCTCACCAGTGAGTAGGGGCCACAGTTTCTATTTCACCAATGAGCAGGTAGTTACAGCTTTATCTCTTAGCAGTGAGAAGGCAGCCCCAGCTGACCTCAGCAGTGAGCAGGCAAAGGAATACTGCAGGTTTTTTTAATGTGTCATACTAGACACAAGATTCTTTCTTTTAGAACTAAGCATACAAAATTTATAAGTATTATATGACTGAGTGTACATCCAAAGGAAATGACCTCAGTGTACCAAAGGAATTCACACTCGCATCCTTGTATGCATTCTTCATAGCAGTAAAGGTATGGGCTGAGAATTCATCAAGAGATGAATGGACATGTGTGTATATGTGTGTGTGTGTTCAGCACATTATTACTCAGGGCTATCCTTCTGAAAGTTTTTTATTTCTATTTTTGTATTTTACATATGTGGCATACCCCTGTGAAAACACAATTCCCTGATTCTGTTCTAGTGGTAATGTTTCATGTAAGTTTTAGGATAGCGTTTTGGGTCTCTTTGGGATAAGTTAGACCATTAATGATAAACTACTTAATGAATCTTCAAATATAAATGCTTGTTTTCTCTGTTATGAACATGGGATCATTTTTTCTTTTGGGGTAAGAATAAAAACTGTTAAAGCAACAACATGGAAAAATTTTAACATTTTTTCTTTGTCACCTCCCCCAACTCTTTGTGTCATAAAATTTGTACATCCCATCGTTTTGACCACTGGGAGTGCAATCAAATCCTAAGCCTGTGATGTTTTAACATCTGTCCCAGATTCTTAGCTCACATCTTCAGTGAGCAGCCACCTCTGCAAGAATGGCTTGCAGAGGGATGTCTATCTGCCCTGATGTCACTGACAATGTTCTAACAAATACCAACTTCAGAGCACAAAGATGAAGGGGCTACTTCATAGTGAGCTCAAGCCCAAGCATTTTCTCCCATGAGCAGTTGCCAGAGTAACAAGCACTTGTGCTACGGCTGATTTGTACCTAAAAGAAGAACAGCAGAACTGTGTAACCTTAATTCTCACTTGCAAAGCATCCTAACACTGGGAATAAAGAAATTGTCACAAAGCCTTCTGTCAAGGCAGTAGAGATTATTTATTCTAACTGGATGTATTTTCAAAGTTCTTAAATTGTCTATTGATTGTAATTATGCAATGTTACCTGACTGACTGTTCTCTGGAATAGAAGAAAAGGACGCTCAAGAGGAGAATGTAGTTGCTTTTTGGTATCTGTAGGGCTATGTTCTAAGGACACCAGAATTTCAGGTGCTCAGGTCCCCAATGCAAAATGATATAGCATGTGTATCTAACACACCCATCCCCCTGTATACTTTAAGTTGTCTCCATGACTTATAATACCTACAATAATACATATATCACATAATAGCTGTAGTTAATTGCGTAGGAAACAAAAGCAAGAAGCAGTTAATGAATTTTTATTATAAATGCACTTTATATAAATATTTCAATCAACAGTTGGCCTAAAAGACATGTACAGAACCTACAGTTGTAGACGGTTGACTTACAGCATTTATGGAACTATTGTATTTTGATGTCATGGCTCAGAGAAGTGACCCTGAGCTTCTAGTGAGCAGTACAGAATAAGGTCTGGGGAGTAAAAATGAAATGCCATAATTAGTTAAATCACATTTTTTTTTGCACAATAAGCCAGGAAAACTTGGTAAAGCTCTTTGAGAACACCAACAGAGGTTTCCAGAAAGTATTATTACCACAGATGTTACTGCAAGATAATCAAAAGAACACATCTGACTTGGGTAGAGAGTCCTTGTTTCTTTTGCTGATTCTATCATTTGAAGCTTTCAGAGCTGAAGGCTTTCATGATTAAGCACATATTATCCTCCTGGAAGATATTTCTTTTTTGGCAGATGAGATAATGGAACAGATCCTCCACTTGTCAAGAGGAGTTACTGTGTCATTAAAAAGCCTTTAGCACAATGTTTTTCTCTTTCCATGCTGGTTGAAAAGATTTGAATGCAGAAGCACAGATATAACAATAACAATACAAAACCTAAATTGTCCATGGAAAAGCTTAAACCAAGTTAAAATTTTCCATTTGCCAAATGTTCTTCAGGCAATTTAAATGTAATTCAAAACAGGCATTCAGTAGCCACAGATGTGTGTTGTATCAAACGGCCTTTGTCTTGGTTGTATACATCCAATTTCTTTCTGAAGATGATTGTAAAAATTACCTCTATTACCACAGGAAAAAAGTATGCACAAATTCAATTATAAAATTTATACAATTAAGTCTTTTTCTTATTAACCCTGGAAAAGTGTTTTCACCCATTTAACAAGAAAGTTCTTAGTTATAGGGATCTTTCAAACACAGGAGAAGTTCTAGAATGATCTTTTGCAGTGCTAGATGAGTTTGTTTCATTCGGGGGCTCTGAATTAAAGAAGTAAAAAGAAATCCCTCTTATTTAGGAAAAGATGAAGAAGAGCTGTTTTGCTTATCAATGGTGAGGCTCACACAATATTCTGTGTCCACCAAAGAACAAAAGCAGACACAGTATTTATCAAAGGATACTTACCATGGACAGATACTGCCCTGCCCTCTTTAGTGCTGCCCAAACACTGTACAAACTGTGATGACCTTGAGAAATTATGGTTTGGGAGACAAACAAACAAAGAATGTCATGAAAAGTTTCTGGGGAGTTTTTGAATTCTAATAAAAAAGGATCTATTATAGAAAATATGTGCTCTGAGACCTCCAATTAGCAGCTGGGTTCTGGGCCCATGTTGAGGTAATGTGTGACAAGAATACCATGAGAAAAGATCTAGATTGGAAACTCAGTGGGAGACTCTTCTGTCCTGCAGCACTGGGGTTCTCAGGAGCAGACTCCCTAACTTCTGAGCTGTATCATTCTGTATGAATTCCAGTGCATAGAGGATGATGCTGGAGTTTCCAGTCTTTGATTGGCTGGTTAAAACTGTGGTTACTTATTTAACTAGTATATGCAACTTCTCTGGCTCTCCTGAATGCTAAGAGTATACCTAGCAGGGCTGAGAACTCAGTGAGATTTCACATGCAGATGTTTAGCACAACACCTGGCCCAGAGTGAATGCTCAGTAAATAATGGTGAATGGTGACAACAGCAAATCAGCATCATCAAGGTCCAGTCTTAGCTTACAGCAGGAGACCAGGCACCCAGACAGTCTGACTGTAGTAGGACTATGGTCTGGCACATTGTGAATATTTGTCCCTCCTACTGGTTTAATAAAAAGCTGATTGGCCAGAAGGCAGACAGGAAATGTCGGCAGGACTACCAGACTAAGAAAACTCTGGGAACAGGAAGAGCAGAGCAGAGATGCCAGAGAGACGCCACCAGAGATGCCAGCAGACGACAGAAAAGAAGTTGTAATTCTGCTTCTAAGATATGGTACCAAGTCGCATAGCTAAACAAGATAAGAATCATGTAAGAATTTAAGAATTAAGAATTTAAGAATTAAGAATCTAAGAATTAAGAGTTAGCAGGTTATATGCCTGGGACATAGGTCAATCAGTGTAAAATTAATATAAGCATCTTATGTTTCTGTGGGACTGCAGGTCTGCAGGTCTGGATCACAGGCTGGGCAGGCCAGTAACTTATTATTACAAATAGCTCTCATTGTGGGGAATGAGAATATATTGCAAGTGAATATTATTGCAATATCTGACTTTGGAAAAGTATGTAGTAAAATGTTTAAAAAACAAGAGTACATTGCTTCTCCCTTAATGTCTATGCAGATACCCTGCTAATTTCATTTAGATGCCAAGGCAAAGGTGGCTACAAATCATGAGGTCGACTCACAGAGATTCACTTGCCTCTGCCTCTTGAGAGCTGGGATTAAAAGCATGTGCCACTAGTGCCAACAAGAGCCTGTTTTACACTGGGAAATGGGAATTTACTGGGGAAAGCAGTGGGTTTACAATCCATTCTCTTCCTCTCTCACTCCTCATACTCTTCCTGTGAATATCTGAGGGGCAGTCCTGGCAGACACCTAAGTGTTTTTAGGCTGTACCTGTGGAGGGTTGTTTATAGTAAACAGACCAGGAATTTCCAGACATAGAAAGTTTGTTCCTAGAGCAAGCCACATATGCTAGTTGACTTTTATTCCATGGAATGGAAAAGGTATGCCTGCAGTAGCTCTCTCCACAGAAATCATGTGACCTCATCTACAAGTCAGAGGTTGTGCATGATGTTGTGGCCAGAGCATGGACATAATAACCATGGATGCAAAGGTTCCTGGTATCTGCACCAAGTGCTCCAGAAACTGTCCTATTTCTGTGGCTCACAGTGACTTTTGACTGAAATTGTTAGAACTTGATGCTACAAGGGACCTCTCACTCTGATGTCTCTGTTGTCTGAGCCTATGTGCCAGGTTAAGTAGCAAGGTCAAAGAGTATGGATGCTTCTTTTTTTAAATGACTCCAAACCCTTAAAAGGAGATAGTGACTGGTATGTAAACATTTTTTTCTCTAAGTGTTTGATGAATGGGTGGAAAAAAGACTAAGAGAGTACATGGACAATCTGGGAGTGAATGGGAACTTAATGTCTTTTGTAACTCTCCAGAAGATATTGATAGAAGCAAAACACCAGACAGTACTCGTAAAGTTTTAGGCAAGATTGGCTGAAGGAGAGAAAAGAAGGTCCATCAGTTGGTTCCTAAAAACCTTTAGATCTAGAATCTGACCTACTGTGAATTGATTTTATATGGATTGTTTTAGCCAGGAAAAGAACTTAATACATTTTTTTTTTAAATAACCCCACAGGAATTGTCTGAATATATGACAAGAAACAACTGGCCTGATTATACATCATATGTCATGGGATTTTAGTAAACATCTTGTAAAACATGTGTCCATGGTAATTTTATTGAGTTGAATAATCATCAGAATGTTCTTACATAAGCTGAGATGCTAGAGCCTGGGTTATTTGGCCATAAACGTGCACAGTGGCATCTTCCTGTTCTAGCAGCTGCAGAGACTCATGTAGTAAAAATAGTCATCAAAGGTTTGACTAGTAGATGGGTTAGATCTCCAGGAATGACTTTTTTTAATGCAGTAGTATGCATAGCACCTTCCAGTATTATGAAAACCAGCCTGTATGAAAGTATGAAAGAATTTCAGCTGGATTTCTCTATGTTCTATGACTGAAATGTGGGATATCTTCAGAAATAGGGTCTTACTGTCAAGTTTTAGAGAATAAAAAACATTGATGACAATTGTCTGTACTATTTTGAGGACTATGGGACCCCACTGGCCAATAATTCAAAAAGAAGTAAATTATATTTTTTAGCATGTGGTGTCTGGTTGGAGTATTATACCCTGAATTATATGGTAGCTCCATTTAAACTTTTTATATATGTATGTGTATATATTTTGTGAAGATTCTACAGTAGTAGATTCCCACATGGCTTTTTTAAAAAGACCTTTAATTATAGATATTACTCTGCATATTTCCTCCTCTACCATACTCTCCCATACTTCATCTCATTTAATCCTTTTGGAAGGTCTTGAGTACAGCAGCAGGCAGAGACTGTCTGTCCCCTCTGATAACAGTACTCTCTGCAATCCATCCTGAAGACTCATCTGAGGATATTTTACATTCCCTTTTAATATAAGTTGGAGAATCACTGGGAAGCTACAGGAAAATAGCACAATAAATATAGGAACCAGTGATGATAGTCTATATTGTACATAACTGTACCTGTGTCAAAATTTGTAGGACTGGCTATGCAGTGGGTTTCTTCACACTGGCACCACCACTACCAAGTGGATTGTATGTTGCATTTAGACCTTATGGCAGTTGTACATATGAGGCCATAGGACATTTTCTGCTCCATGCTAATGTTCCTGACCTCATAATGAACTATGATCCTCTTTGTGTTCTGCCACTAGCTTCAGCTTTGTTACTCAACACATGACTTTATGCAATCCTGACTCAGCACAATGTTTACAGATTAGCTTGACAGCAACAGATTTTAAGGAGACATTGCATGGAACCAAGCAATTTATTGTGGTGATAAACAAAAAGAATTGATATTGTTATATATTATATACATTATTATTATGGACTGTAATTGTATGTAATGCATTTATGTATTATATAGTACTCATATTACTCTTGTAATATATAATACATATGTACATATATATTATGGAGATAGAGCTCTTAAAAGATCTTTTAGGGCTCATAAAAGCATGAACTAGCCAAGACCTACTGAATGTATTTAGGCATTTGAAACTTTGTCCTGTGGATAACTAGACAGATGTTTTATACATCAAAGATTTTTCCCTAGCTCAGTGGGGTTTTATTCAAATGAAGCCCAGTATCAGTGACACACTGTGGTTCTCACTAGAGTGAATTTGGGGGGGAGGCAGGACTGATGTGTACACATCCTGGGCTCCTGAGATGGCTTTCAGCACTAATGCTTGAGCCCTTGGCCTTAGTACATGTGATAGGTATTCTGCTTTACACCCAGCTCCTGAAAGTGGCTTTTAACATCCGAGTATGGTCTGTCTGAAGGAGTAGGGCATGTATGACATCATCAAGTCCTTAGACTGCCAGAGTCTACTGCAGACCTCAACGAGGACATTTGTGTTTCAAGACATTATATTTGTTGGTACTATAAGGAGCCAGAGTTAAATTGATAAGATGTTTTCTAAACAAAGCAATTAAAAAAACTCCAAACAAGAAGAGTTCACTGGTGGAACTGGTCATTTTGTTTTTCCCCATCTGTGTCCTGTAGTTCGTTGTATGGTGTAGTTTGCTTCTTTTTTTCCTCTTTACTTTCTTTTTTTTTTGTCATGAATGTATATTTCTTGTTTTCTTATTTTTAAAGTTTTTTCAGTTGTAAGTAGATTCGTCTCTCACGCGATACATCCCAACCACTTTCCCCTCCCTCTCAGCCTCCTAGCTTATCTGCACTTCGTCTGTCTCCCAGATGACTCTCCCTCCATTTCCTTGTCAGAAAAGAGCAGGTCTCTAAGAGACAAAAGTCAAACAGGACAAAACAAGATATAATAAGATGTGGAAAAAATCCTTTCTATCAGGCAGGGATGGGCAAGACAACCCAATAGGAGGAAAAAATCTCAAGAGCAGGCACAGGAGTCAGAGATACCGTAGCTCTCATTATTAGGAGTCACATAAAAACACCAAACTAATGTCCATAACATATGCACAGAGGACCTAGTGCAGACCTATGCAGGTCCCATGCTTGCTGCTTCAGTCTCTGCAAGCACATGTGAGCCCTGCTTAACCGATTCAATGTACTGTGTTCTCCTGGTGTCCTTCATTTCCTCTAACCCCTATAAACATTCCCCCATGTCTTCTGGGTTCCCTGATCTCTGAGGGGAGAGACCTTTTGGAGAATTCCAATTTAGAGTCTCTGTATAACGTCATCTACTACCATTTGCCGCAGATCTATGAGTATAGCACAATATCATTAGGAATCAACGATTTTTTTTTTTTTTTTGCTAATCGTGTCTAGTTCTACACAAAGAAGTCTCTGGGTTATTCAGCCTCTGGTTCCTGACCATTTAGGCTGTGTAGGGTATGGGCTCCATCTCATCATGTGGGCCTCAAGTTAAGCCAAACATTGGCTGGCCTATCTCACAAGTTTTGTGGCACCATTTCCCCAGCACATCTTGCAGAAGGACAGATTGTAGGTGGAGGGTTTTGTGGCTGGACTGGTGTCCAGGTTTCTCCTTCCTTAGCCTACAAAGTACCTTCTTGTGCCAATGAGTCTAGAAAGTAGAGGGGAAGAATCCAAGCCTGCACCAACTTGACCTCTCTATATTCAATGAGCTGTGTGGGAGCTGTTCTCAGCAATGGGGCCCTGATGTCAGTTTTCAGAGAGTGATCTTATGTCGTAGCTTCAGCCTTAGTTGTTTAGGTATCTCCACAGGACCTTCTCAGCACTAGATCTACAGAGTATAGCCCTGCCCCACCACTGAAAGCCTTGACTGGTTACCAAAGATGGCCATTTCAGAATCCATAGCCTCTGTTATTAGGAGTCCTCACTAGGGGTCACCCTCATAGATTTCAAGAAGTTTCCACTTCACTGGGTTTCCACACTACCCCAAAAGCACCCCAGTTTCAGCTGTCTCTCCCCACATTCTCTTTCCACCCCATACCTGACCCCTCCCTTTCTTGTCTCCATTCTACCTGCAGAATCTATTTTGTTTCTCCAACTGTTCAACACCTAAAAATGGAAATATGATATACTTCTTGAATTGTGTTAAAGTTTAAATAAATGTTTACTTAATGTGCACAATGACTGAATCTGCTTGTCTTTCCTGTAATACTTCATGGTTCAAAATGTTGATGTGAGCTAGGCTTGGTATTGCAAACATGCAGTACCAGCTATTTGGAATGCTGAGGCAAGAGAATTGCGGGTTGAAGGTCTGCCAGGGCTACAGAGTGAGGTTAAGGCCATTTTGATAATTTCTCAAGACCTTGATTCATAATAATAAGACTTTAAAAGAGATGGGTGTGTAGCTCATTGGCAGAGTATCTGTGCAGCCTATGTGAGGGTCTAGGTTAATTCCCTGCTACAATAAAAAAGAAAAGAAGTAACTATGAGACACTTGTACTCTCAGTCAGTCTTTCTGTCCCTAAGACCTGTGATTTGGAAATAAGCTGCATTTGTCTGTTCCTCTGTATTCAGTCTGCTTTTGTGAGAAGTTTCACTAGAGAATGTGAGAATTTGACTTTGCCATGGATACTGTCTACCACAGGAGGAAGAGTCAAGGAAAGCAATCTTAAAATTGCGTTAGCCAGGATTTTAAGTAGAGAAAGCTTCATCCCTCCAAAGTGTTTTCAAGTAGAGACATATTGTTTATTTGCTCCACATTGAACGGCTAATATAAACAGGCGGATTCCTGCCTTTTGTCATATGTCAGGCATTCTTTCCTCAATAAGAATAGAAACTTCATTGGAAAACACATCTGGTTTCTGAGCTCAGGCTTGTCCATCAACAAAACAGACGATCTGAAAGCACCAGAAGGCGGGGCCCTGCATCGGACAACAGGCATTTTCCAATCTATTGCTGCCAAGTAAAAGCAGACTTGTCTCTGAATGGGGGAAATAATCAGCACTGGAAGAGAAAGCCGCTCTGTGGAGAACCACCGTGGAGGGTTAAGCACGCAGTACCGAGCTGCATGCCGTAAAAGCCATGAAGTTAGCAATAGGAAAGGGATTATTACAAAGTACACTTAGGAATGGGAGTAGGGTATGAAAAAGCAAAGGTCCCCATCAGAAGAGTGTGTTCTGGCTGTGCTCTACTGTCTGCCTCTCTGCGGGCACACGGTCCTGGAAGAGGGTGCAGGCAGTGTGTTCTCACCACTGCGAGGAAAAGGGTTCAGCCTGACATCTTTTATTCATGCAGTACTATTTCTGAAAAGCTAAAAGTAACCTTGAGGGTCTTATCAATTTTAAAAAGACAAATCTTTTCTGCAGAATTTTGGAAGCTGATGGGACTACTCAAATTTTAAATATTTGTTTTTACAAAAAAAAAAAAATGTGATTGCTATCCAGTATTACTGCTAGTTTTTTCTCTTCCTTGATCTGTAAGAAATTATTCAAGGACCAAAGTAATTACTACACCTGGGATTATAAATTATTAAAGCATATTCAACCTGATCTTACTTTTATTTTAAGCATAAATTAGAGACACTTAACACTTATATGAAAGGAAGATAAAGCCCCTGTGCAGATGAGACCAACACATTTGCTCAGTCTGATTCAGTGAAGGAAAAAGAAGTCAAAAGCAGTGCTATAGAATTAAAATATACACAGATAAAGTGACAGAAGGAAAAGAAAAGAAAAAACAAAGCTCCATGAGCTTTACCGATTTTTCTTCTTACTCTGTGGAAAAAGAACTTATACTCCTATTTTACAAAGGAGAAAACTTGGGAGGCTTTCTGTCTCAAAAGAACAAGAAGTGCTGGACCTGGTGGTACAAATGCAAGCTTTAATTCCAGCACTCAGGAAACACAGGCAGCTGGATCTCTAAGAGTCCAAAACAAAAGAAAACAAGAGCAGGAATCGATGATCAAGTACAGGGAAGTATCAAGACTTTCTGATCCATTAATCATGTGCTTTATTCTTTTAAACATTTGCTGTCTTGTCTTATGTTTTTAAGTGTTTTGCCTACATGTATGGCTGTGTACCACCTGAGTATCCTCAGAAGCCACAAGAAGGCAATGGGTCCCCTAGAATTACAGTTACAGATATTTGCAATCTTCTAGGTGGGTGCTGGAAATGAACCTGGGTCTTTTGGAAGAGCAGCCAGTTCTCTTAACCTTGAGCCACCTTTATAACCTGGTTCCCATATTCTTAATAACCTCACTTAGCTTAGTGCACACTTGTGTGGTCTGCAGGAACTTATGGTTTGATGAAACCTCTCCTCAAGGTCAACTCCAGTTCTGTGTCTATATTCCTAGCACTACCACTGCTGCTGTGCACTCTGTGTGTCTCAGGGCAGATAGAGAAGTCCAAGGTGCTATGTGCATGACTATCTGCAAACTGTGGTGTGATTTTCAGTATTTTTTTCCCCCTGGGTTTTGCTATAGTATTGCAATTAGCAGCTTTGGAGGCAGAAAAGAAGCCAAGAATTTAATTAATTAATTAATTAATTTATTTATTTATACGTCAGAGCTTCATCTCAGCTACTAGACTTTTCACTGGATGGAGACAAAGCTCATTTGGGGGAGAAGCCAGCAGTCAAATGGGAGGGATCATGAAAGAGACTCTCCAATTCGCTCAAAGATGGTTGGTACCTGAGATAGTAGATTTTGTCAAAGGCTTTTTCAGCACCTAATGATATAATCATTTTTTTTTTTTACTTCAGGTTGCTTATATGGTGTATAACATTAATAGATTTTTATACTTTGAATCATCCCTGGATCTCTGGGATGAAACCTACCTGATTATTGTAAATGATTTTTTATATGTTCTTATACATATATGTATGTAGTTTGGCAGTATTTTATTGAATATTTTTGCATCAATGTTCATGAGGGAGATTGGTCTGTAAATTCCTTTGTTGCATCTTTGTGTGGTTTGGGGATCAGGGTGATTGTAGCCTACTATCATTATCTTCTTATAGGATTTTTCCTGACATGGGGTATACAAGTTCCAAGCTGTATACTAATTACTAAAGCACTAATAAGTATCTAGGTCAAGTCTATTAATGGGGACCACATTGTATGACAGATTGATAAATGTCAATTACTACCATGCATGGGCTTAAGCTTATAATTGAGTAAGTAGATGGTACATTATTACAGAACAGAGTCCAAAGGGTTACCCACTTTTTTTTTTCACTTTGGATCCTAAGATTTGTTTTTCAGAGTTCAGAATTGGCATATGCCCATTAGACTTGAGGATATTGAGACATATTGTTACAATATTTACATTAAGACATATATTTTAAGATGAACATTATCAAATTATACTACTCATAAGAATGATCAAATTAGGATTCTAGATATTGATGTTCTTAGTATCTCTGAGCCTTTATTCAAATATATTTCTGCAGAGTGATCCTAATACTTCTCAATACTTGCTTCATTGTCTTTAGGCAAGAAACAGTTCTAACCCTATTCTTGTTGCCCCTTTTTTCCAAAAATGATGAAAATCTTTTCAATTACAAACATTCTTTAAAAATGTGTCAAAATTAAGAAAATTTCACAGAGTAGATAGACTCAAACACAGTACAGTGTAGAGTTACCACACCAAAAGCACATCCAAGTTTGCAAGACAGTGGAGTAGAAGAGAAATGTAATGCATCTCTCTTGGTTGACATTAGAGGTAACTCATTTGTGTTTGGGCTTACAACAGCAAAACACTATTAGTATTACATTTGCCTGGGATATGGAAATCTCATAGGGAACTTATTACAGTTGAATTCCTCCTTCTATAGACATTTGGCAGCTGAACATAACAATTGATAATTGCCATTGTAAATATAGGAAATGTAAATTGATTTGATAGATTAATGGAGCTCTTTATGAGCAGAACACAGATGTTTGTAAAAAGAAATTCTTTTTTATTTTTTTTATTATGAATAAAGTCATATTTTTTATCCATGTATACCTTTGTTTAAACTCCCTTCCCCTTCCCACCCCTTCAAGTCACACTCTCTTCTCCACATCACTTTATCTCCTCCCCAGCAAGGGCAGGAGGTCCTAAGGTTCCAATGTGGCTTAGTACATCATCCACTCCAGGTAGATTCCCTTTTCTCACACCAATATCAAGACTGGGTGGGTGTTCCTCTGGAGGGTGTTGGCACCAAGGTACCAGTCCCAAGCTGTTCAGTGGTTTGCAGCTTGGACATGCTTTGCTTTTTTGCTTTTTTGTTTAAAGTCCACTGATGAGTGAGTACATCCCGTGCTTATCTTTCTGGGTTTGTGATACCTCGCTCAGGAGGATATTCTCCAAATACATCCATTTGCCTGCAAATTTTAGGATATCATTTTTTTCTTAATCCATTTTGTAGCTATACCACAGTTTGTTAATCCATTCTTCAGTTGATGGGCATCCAGGTTGTTTCCAGGTTCTTGCTATTATGAATAATGTTCCTATGAACATAGTTGAGCTAATGCCTTTGGAGTGCAAATGTGCATCTTTAGGTTATACACCCAGCAGTGGTATTGCTGGATCCTTGGGGAGATTGAGTCCCTGTTTTTGATTCATTGACTCTTTGTTTCAGTTGTATTGATTTCAGCTTTAAGTTTGATTATTTTCTGCCGTCTACTCCTAGGTGTGTTTGCTTCTAATTGTTTTAGGGCTTTCAGCTGTGCTGTTCAATCTCTTGTGTGGGATTTCTCTAGGTTTTTCATATAGGCATTTATTGCTACGAATTTTTTTCTTTTGACTTCTTTCATTGTGTTCCATATGTTTGTGTAAGTTGTGGATTCATTTTTGTTAAATTCTAGGAAGTCTATGATTTCTTCTTTAATTTCTTCCTTGACTCAGAGGTGGTTCAGTTGAGTGATGTTTGGTTTCCATGAGTTGGTAGGCTTTCTGTCATTTTTGATGGTGTTGAACTCTAACTTTAGTCCATGATGATCTGATATCGTACAAAGAGTTATTCCTATTTTTTGTATCTGTTGATATTTACTTTATGACCTAGAATGTGGTCAATTTTAGATAAAGTTCCATGTGGTGCTGAGAAATATGTATATTCCTTTTTGTGTGGAAGGTCCTGTATATATCTATTTAGTTCATTTGGATCATAACTTTTGCTATATCCCTTATTTCTATGTTGAGTTTCTGTCTGGTTGACCTATCTAAGTATGAAAGTGGAATATTGAAGTCTCCCACTATTAGTGTGTCAGGTTTTATATGAGATTTAAACTTTAGTAGTGTTTCTTTTACATATAATAGGTGCCCTTGTGTTGGGGACATAAATATTCAGGATTGAAATTTTGTCTTGGTGGATTTTCCTGATATGAATAAGTATTGTTTATCCTATTCTCTTTTTCTTGATTTTAGTCTATTTTGTTAGATATTAGAATGGCTAAACAGCTTGTTTCTTCGGGCCATTTGATTGAATAGTCTTTTCCCAACCCTTTACTCGGAGCCTGCATCTGTCTTTGAAGTTAAGGTATGTTTCTTGTATGCAGCCTAAGGATGGTTTCTGCTTTTGTGCTCATTTTGCTAGGTTGTATCTTTTCATAGGTAAATTGAGTTCATTGATATTAAGGTATATTAATGACCAATGATCGATATTTCCTCCTTTTTTTGGTGGTAGCTTGTATTTCTTTTTTTTGGGGGGGTATTTCTTCTGTGGGCTTATCAATTGTTTGTGGTTATGTTGTTTCTGGTTTCCTTAGGTTGGAGTTTTCCTCTAGGGCTTTTTGTGGAGCCAGATTTGTGCATAGGTATTGTTTAAATCTGGTTTTGTCATGAAATATCTTGTTTACCACATTTATGTTGATTAATAGTTTTGTTGGGTACGGTAGTTTTGGTTGGTATCCATGTACTATTAGTGTTTGTATAATGTCTGACCAGGACCTTCTTGCTTTTATTGTTTCCATTGAATAGTCAGGAGTTATTGTGATGAATCTGCTTTTATAAGTGATTTGGCCTTTTTTATTTGCAGCTCTTAGTATTTTTTCTTTTTTTTTTTTTTTTTTTTTTTTTTTTTTTT
>PVIH01026830.1:0-18032 GCA_004025045.1 Sigmodon hispidus | reverse complement strand
TATAGTATAGCTTGAAGTCAGGGATGGTGATACCTCCTGAGGTTCTTTTGTTGAGTAAAATTATTTTGGCAATCCTGGCTTTCCTGTTATTCCAAATGAAATTGAGTATTGTTCTTTCAAGGTCCAAAAAATATTGTGTTGGGATTTTGATGGGCAGTGCATTGAATCTGTAGATTGCCTTTGGTAGAATTGCCATTTTGACTATGTTGATCCTACCAATCCAGGAACATGGGAGAGCTTTCCATTTTCTGATATCCTCTTCAATTTCTTTCTTCAGTGATTTAAAATTTTTGTCAAATAGGTCTGTTACTTCTTTGGTTATAGTTACTCCAAGGTATTTAATACTGTTTGCAGCTATTATGAAGGGTAATATTTCCCTTATTTCTTTTTCAGCTCTTCTATCTTTAGTGTATAGAAGGGCTACTGATTTCTTTGAGTTAATCTTGTATCCTGCTACATTGCTGAAGGTGTTTATCAGCTGTAGCAGTTCCTTGGAAGAATTTTGTGGGTCACTTATATATACAATCATATCATCTGCAAATAGAGATAGTTTCACTTCTTCTTTTCCAAATTTTATGCCCTTAATCTCTTTTAGTTCCCTTATTGCTTTAGCTAAAACTTCGAGAACTATATTGAATAGATAAGGGGAAAGAGGACATCCTTGTCTAGTTCCTGACTTTAGTGGGATTTCTTTGAGTTTTTCTCCATTAAGTTTGATACTGGCTGTCGGCTTCTTGTAAATCGCCTTTATTATATTTAGGTATTCTCCCTGTATTCCTGATCTCTCCAGGACTTTAATCATAACGGAGTGTTGGATTTTGTCAAAGGCTTTTTCTGCATCTAAGGATATGATCATGTGGTTTTGTTCCTTTAGTTTGTTTATATGATGGATAACATTTACAGTTTTTCGTATGTTAAACCAGCCCTGCATTTTGGGATGAAGCCTACTTGGTTGTGGTGGATGATATCTTTTATACATTGTTGTATATGGTTTGCCTAAATTTTGTTCAGAATTTTCGCATCTATATTCATGAGGAAAATTGGTCTGTAATTCTTCTTCTTGGTTGTGTCTTTGAGTGGCTTGGGTATTAGGGTGATTGTGACCTCATAAAAGGAATTTGGCAATATTCCTTCAGTTTCTACTGTGTGAAATAGTTTGAGGAGTAACGGTAGTATAAATTTAATTTTTAAAAGTATAGCTCTGGAATTAAATCTACCTCTCTTTTTCTGTTTTAGGTATTTTTATTTTTCTTATCAAATATATTTTATATTTGTTCTCATTTTTATTAGCTCTTTGAGGTTTTTTTGGGGGGTTGTTTGTTTGATACAGGGTGTCTCTGTGTAGTCTTGGCTATCCCAAAACTTGTTTTGTATACCAAGCTGGCCTTTAACTCAGAGATCCACCTGCCTCTGCCTCTTGAGGGTTGGGATTAAAGGCGTGAGCTGCTAGGTTATTATTGGTTGATTTTTCCATGTTCTTTGGCTCAAGTGAGTGGTATCTTCAACAGTAGGGTTTCAGTGTCAACTTTTGAAGAGTAGCCCATACCATTTTATGTTTTTCTTTTCCTTTCCATTAACTTGTGGAGGAATCCTTATTTTGCAACATTTCTCAACTTTTATGTTCTTCTATTTTAGTTATCTTGCATAGCTATGACTAGACCATCAACAATACAATCCCTGACACAAGTTCGAATTTCCTCTTTGTTGTTGACTATGTCAAAAATGAGATTCTCTGAAAAAAAAAAAGTGTATTACATATGTATGTGGGATGGTTGAACTTGGGGTGTAAGCAGGGTATCACTGAACTAAATGTGAATCTTATTTTCCCTAAAGTCTTTGAATGCTCATAACTTTAAACTTTCTTTTAGGTCTTCATTATGTTTCTTCCAATTCTTTGATGATGCAATGGAGATTATCTCAGTAGGGAGAGCATCATAATGTTTGTTTCATTAAACTATATGTAGTCCCTGCTGAGAAGTAGATTGAGACCTAAAATGTCTATCACTGTAGCAAACAACAACAAAAAAAGGGTATTTTAAAACACACTTGCTTCCCTTCAAATTCATTTTGTTACACTATTGTCATATTTCAAAACTTTTTGGTTTTTAAAATTTGGATTTTTTTAAGTATTAAATTTTATTTTTGTGTTTATTAAAGCAGTGAGTGGCTCTTTACCTTTTTCTGTTTAGTCACCATGGTATGTGTGACTATGGCCGTCAGGATGGAGGTGGAGGAAAATGTGTAGTTTCCTAATAAGGTAACTTAATGATTGTTATAACTTTTGCTGCTGCACTAAATTGAGATCATCCTTTATAATGATCCAAAGTTGCTAATGAATGTGGATTGTGTCTTTGGATATTAGACTACAACATCAGTAAAGTAGGCAATTAGCCTTGGGTTCTCACATAAGAACCTGTTTTGGAAGTGGCTGTTGTTTTGGGAAGATAAACACTAACAGATATAGCCTCGGAAGTCAGAAGTGAAGTAATTATAGCCCAACGTGGCTTATCTCTGGTAGCAGGTTACTGTCTAGGGAGCATGTGAATAATCTCAATTACCACAGTAGCACAGGCTGTCATTCTGGTTGTTGACAGGCTGAACTTTGTAGAGTTGCACAATTTCATCATCAGACTGAACACCTGGGACAGACTTTGGGCCAATCATCAGGTTCTCTTGCTATGGAGACCTAAGTAAGCCTCCATTTAAATCTCACGTCTTTTCCTCAGAGTTGTGTAAAAAAACTCAGGGTCTTCCTGTTGTGCCCAAAGTCAAGACCCCGGAAAGACCACCAGAGACAAGGACGTAGCAGAATGCAATAGCAAGGTTTATAGATGTAAATACAAACCATGGCAGGGAACCCAGTCCAGCTCTTGCCATAGCAAGATCAGGGGGGCCCCCCCAGGGGAGCTTAACAGCCACTTTTAAAGGGAAAAACCACAATTTGGGGTTACTCTAGTACAAGGTTGTGTACTGACAGCTAATCTGGGAATTTCTCCTTGAATCTGGGCCCAGGAATGATGTTGGTGTATTTTGACTAGAGCATTCGATGGTCTGGTAGCAGGGCCAGGGTGGTATAGATTCTGTACTTAGGTCATGCTGCCGCTCTGTGAACAGCAGTTTCTAGCTATGGTCTCTGGGAACTGGGTGAGGGACTCTTTCTCAGGGCTCTGTCTGCTTTAGTTTAGCTTAGTTCTCTGAAATGGAAGACTCCTTTGAGTCCTGGACCCCATCTGGTTCATCCAGGTGTCCAGCTCATTCTCTCCTAGAACTGGGCAAGCCCCCGCCAGGAATGTGGAACTGAACTCTATTTCATCTCTATGGCTACTAGAATACAAAATGGCATTTCTTGAGCTAAGCTTACTCTCTTCACTCCCTAGTTAGTAATGTCTTTTGAATGTTCCCTAATGCTTAGACCACCCAATTCACCCTCTGTAATGGTACTAAAACTTTAATTTTTAAAGTGCAAGTCAAATCAAGTCATTCTTTTTTGGAAAGTCCCTCACTGGCTCTCTGCTCCCTGAGGAATGAGAAGGCTAAAAGAGATATGCTGAATTCCATCAAAGATACTTGTGATTTTGTTTAGTAATTCACTGTGCTAGAGAGTCTTCCTGTAGGGCAGACACTCAGTAAATTCCAATTTCAATTCCTGGTGAGTTAAACAGAAAGCCCTTGCCTCTTCTGCCTACACAGCCAGTGTAATGCTGACTGCTCCAGCTGGAGGTGCTTGCTAGCCTCTCTCTGGGGAGTATTTGTTGGTTCTGTTTGTTGGACTCATTCGTGAAAACGACCTCAAGTTTACAGGAGGAAAAAGGACTCCTAGATCTTTGAAGACAGAAGCACTAAGCAGTCTTGCTTCTCTGTCCATGTTGATGAGAAGCTGTTGGTGGGATGGGAGCATGGTTGTGCTTGGTGGTCATGAGTGAGGAGTAGATGGTACATTAGCACAGCTGGATGGCAAGCTCAGGGATGAGTCAGGCACATGGTCCTTGCCTTAAATCCAGAAATGCTGGTGACTAGCCCTAGGTTCCTTGCAATGCAAATGGAGATGACAGCAGAGATTAATGTTGCCTTTTGGAGGCTGAACAGACAGAACCTAAAAATAATGGCTTCAAGTAGGGAAGAGGGGTAAAGGGAACAGCTCCTAGGTAAATTTTTCATTTTTTTTTTTCAAAGCACATTCAGATGTGAAAACGGAAAATGAAAAAAAATTAGAAAATTGGTTTTTTAATCTCAAAGCCATTAATAATAATTGTGTTCAATCTTAGAATTGTTCTTGGGGTTAAGTGACTAATGTTAGTGATTAGAAATAAAAATGTGTGACTTGACTCCAGGCAGCAGTTTGTACAGTAGAAACTGCTGTCAATGAGTATGGTCAGAAGGTCTCAGAGTAACCCAGAAAAGAGTTCCAAAGCTCCTGGGATAAGCCTAGTAGTCTGTATCTCAGCTCAGGACCAGAATATCTGCATAGATACTGGAATGTGGGGACCTGGACCTCAGATGGCTGTGGGCTCCAACACTGTGGCTTTCATGGGTTATCCCACATGCTAGATACTACTAAATGTGGTGGGACATTATCATCCCACCCTCCTGAGTCACCTCATTAAATTTTACTGTCATGCAAGTTTTTATTCAGAAGCCTGTTTATTGAGTCCTGTGATTAGACAAGGTCCTGTAGTCAAATAAGCTAACACATTAGCTCTCTGTCACTTATCCACTCAGGCCAGTTCTCACTAATGACCTTCAGTCCGAGGCTCCTGTGGTATACCATATAAGGGGTGTCGTGCTGGGTCTTCTTCAGGTCTGTCCTTGGTTCATAGTCACTCAGTATCAAGTCTTGAAGTGTCAAGATGTCTCAGAGCAAGGAGCGGCCTGCCCTAAATTACTGTACAGAAATGCCCACTATACTGGGTTGCACTCAACTGATGGCCTGAGAAAATGCTGAAAGAAGACCCCAGACTCCTATAGCATGCAAGAACAAGGAGTGTTTATTACACGAGCACGAGCACGCATGTGAGGTTGTTCACCTGTACACAATGGAGACAACCCCAAGAGGGACATGTAGGCGCCTTCTAAGCACAGCTAAAGGGAATTCTAGGGTCAACTACATAATTGGCTAAGCAAGCAATAGTTACATTAGTGTATTTCTAATTGGCTGAGGTTTAGTCTTTTTGGACACATCTGCACAAGCTTGGACATGACTCAGAAGGGGTTTTCTGTGTGAATGTGCTTTATTGCCATTTGTTAATAAAGAGGTTGTTTTGGCCTATGGCAAGGCATCTTGGAGGCAGGCAGGAAATCCAAGAGGAGAAGAAGGGCGGAGCCAAGGAAAGGCTGCAGGCTGCTGCTCCAGAAAGCGAGATGTAATGGAACATGGTAAGCGTTGGGGCCAGGCCAGAAACTTCTGTCTACACTGCTGGGTTTGTCCTTGAGATGCTGTGAGGCTGACTTAGGTCCCCTTGTGTTTGTTCTTTCCCTCGACCTTGAATGTGAAGTCAGAGTAGATAAATGGCCTTGGTTGGAAAAGACACCTGTTTGCCCTTCTCAGAGAACTGGAACCTAAATTCATTGTAAAAGTGGGAGAGTTTAACCCCTTCACCAGGAGTGGGTTCCTCTTCTTTACTCTCGCTCCAGAACTGACCACTCAGATTCATTATTAACAGTCTTCTCTTTTCCTGATGTAGAACTTCTAAGAAAAGTGTTAAATTGTTGGTTGATGAGTCATTAATATTTCTCAATACATATTTATTGGTAAAATGCCACATGTAGTTGATTATTGAAAAGGCACCAAATACATAATAAAGGCACATATCTATGAGGAATTTGTTATGTTAAACAGGAACTGTAAAAGAGATGTTGAAACATCTGAGACTCACATATTGTGGGCCTCTCTGGAGTTGAATGCTGTTGTAGAACAGAAATGATGCAACAGTGTTAAAAATATTTTTACATGATTTTGCAGATGTAATTTTGACAATATTGTCCAGTATCACTATGTATTATGTATTTCTCTGAATTTCCTTTGCAAGAAAAATAGAAATTGAGAACTGTGATAATAGAGGCTGGAAATTAAATGGGCATAGTAAAAGCTACAGTGTATTTTTGGATAACGTTTATTTGATTGGCATCCAGTTACTGTATAATTGTGATGAAGTTAGCTTTCCAAAGTAAACATTTTCATCGTGAAACTAATTGTTTTTCCATCATCTCAGATTGCAAGAGTTTTCATTCTGCCTAGTACTCTTCTCTCATGTCTGATCTCTTTAATTCATAAAAATAAAAGCGTAATAGTCTCCCCTTCTTTCCTTGTGTCCTAAACTTTCTCCAAGGAACAGATTAGAAATCAGGAAATACTTAACAGAGATAATCTTTCCAAGTATAGTTTTTAATAATTGGACAAGACAAGAAGAGAGTGTTTCAGGGGAGCACTGGTGTTGGCAAAGATGTAGGAAGAATAAAAGTTAATTTCAAAATATTTATAACTTCTCTAACCAATGTTTTATAATGTTTTGAAAGAAAACACTTGGCTTCTTGGTGTTCCAGAGGAAACTGGAAATCTCCCTCACACTGAATGTTTGCCAGGGCCGTCGCTGAGTTCATGATAGTGCACACTGCTTCTTATCTGACTCCATCCCGATGGCGGGCAGTCTGTTTCTGTGGCCCTGTCTATATCCGCTTTCCACTACTGCTCTGATCGTTTCCAGTTCCAAGGTGCAGACAGCAAGACCTCCTGTTAAGTGACTGCACTGTGGGGACTGGAATAGTCTGGAGAGGCTTTCTTCTTGTGCAGGTGAGCCAAGCCGTGGCCAGGCTCAAGTGATGCTCCTTCAAACAGCCCACCAGGGAGCAATGAGAAAGGCCTAGAGGCATACTTGCTTAACAGAGAAGATTGGCTTGTTATAGGGTTCCTCTCCTTGTCACAATGAGAACAACCACCACGAGCCAGAGATTTGGGGGAACGTGCCCAGTTGTAGTGTCTTATTTTGGCAGGTGGAGAAGTTGCCTTTCTTCCTTTTCTCTTCAAGTTGCCTGGCTTCTTTGTAATCAGGAGCTAACTTTGCTTTGTGTAGATCTCTGAAATCATCACAGATGTGAGCTTGAGGAGTGGAAAGGGAAGAAGGGCAGCATCCATAGCTATTTTCCATCTGCCTGGGATGCCAGCTGTCTGTATGGGTCAAAGACCGGCTGGAGAACCCAGTGGCTAGGCCTTGAGTTCAATGACCAGACGTTGTGTGCTTTGGTATCCCTGTAAGCACTTTTCTTCCTGTGCTTGCCTACCTGAGACACCACATAGAAACCTTGTTCAGATTAGCCCCAGAGAACACTCATTCATGTTAGTTAACTTTACATTGTTGTGACGAAGTTAAGCAAAAAGGAAGCAAAAATATATATTTAAATATATATTTTTATTTATAAAGTTTTTTCCCATCTATACCTCTACTGGCACTCCCTCCCCTCCTCCCAATCCTTCTCAGTTTCCTCAGCCTCCCCCACCCCATCCCCCCATCCATTCCCCAAGAAAGGCAAGGAGTCCCAAGGTGGATCAGTTCAGTCTAGTGTATCCATCTGAGGTAGGTCCGATTCCCTCATCCCAGTATTAGGGCTGGGTTTGGTGTTGCTCTGTAGGGAATGGTCTCCAAGATGCCAGTTCATGCCCAGGAACATAGTCTGATCCTACTCCATGAGGTTCCACATAACTGCCCAGGCCAGTCGACAGCCATCTACGTTTGGAGGGCTTAGTTCCTTTTCCTGATGGTTCCTCAGTGGCTGTTCTTGATTCAGTGAGTTCCCAGAGCTCTAGCCAGCCATCTCTGTGGGACTTTTGACTTGTGTCTTCATGGCTCCATGAGTTTGGGTCAGCTCCATAGCAGCTGGAGTCTGGGGGGGGGGTGGGAAAGAGTAGCTACATCGTGATGACCAGGAAGCAGATAGAGAGGGGAAGGAGAGAATGAGAGAATGCTTGTGCTTGTGGGCTCTGTTTTCCCCCCACTTCTACTCCATCTGGCCCCTAGCCTGTGTGGTGGCATCCCCTACATTCAGGGTGGGTCTTCCTCCTTGGGGAAATCTTTAAGAAATGCCCCCATGCCTCCAGGGGTGTGCTTTATAAATCTAGGCACTTCTTAATCCGGTCAAATTTATAGTCAAGATTAATTGTCATAACACCATAATTGCTAATCACCACACATAATGCAGTGGAAAAAGTGACATTTCTTGTCTTAATCTAGTTGATCCTTTTAATTTTTTTAAGGATTTAGTTTTCTTTTATGTATGTAGGATTTTTGTTTGTTTGGTTTTGCCTGGATATATGTGTATGCAGCACATGATGCCACGCTCACGGAAGCTAGAAGAGAGCTTCACAGATGGGCGGGCGTTAACTGTCCTGTGGGTGCTGGTCACCCGGGTCCTCTGTGAGAACTGCAGGTATTCATCATCATGTGGCCAGCTCTCAGGCCCTTAGCGCATCTCTTAAAAACAAAAACAAACAAAACCCACAAGTTTTCACATTTTTCTAATCTCCATCTCATTTGTCTCTATTGTTCCCTTCCTTTTGGTACTATAAGGTAAAGTTTATTCCTTTTCTGGATCTTTTTGAAGTGTGGTTTATTTTACTATCTAAAAGAAATGGATAGTTTTTTTTTTTATAGGTATCACATACCAAAATTAAATCAAAACCAGATAAGCAACATCACGCCTAAGAAAATAGAAGCAATCATTAAAAGTCTCCCAATTGGAAGTAAAATAGATTTTATATGTGGACTGGGGGGTGAGTAAGAATCGAAAAAGGCAGGATCAGGTAGGGGAGGATGGGAGAGACAAATGGAATGGGGGGTGGCATTTTTGGAGACTATGTGGAAAATTAGTGCAGTGGAAACTCCTTGGAATCTATAAGGGTGACCCTATCAAAGACTCCTAATAATTCAGGATATGGAGATTGAACTGGCCATCTTCTAGAACCAGGCAAGGCATCCAGCTGTGGGACTGGGACACCAACCCAACCACAAAATCTTCTCCCTACATTTTTCCTGCCTGCAAGATGTGCTGGGGTAATGGTGTCACAGAAATTGGGGAAGTGGCCAACCAATGACTGGTCCAACTTTAAAGTCTATAACAGGATGCCCATGCCTGACAACTGCCTAATGACCACAAACCAGAGACTCCAGGAACCTGAACAAACTAGACTGGCAATAGATAGATAGATAGATAGATAGATAGATAGATAGATAGATGAATGGAATGGAATGGTTCCTACTGATATTCTTCTCTACTCATAGACTGGAACCTAGCCCAGTAGTCATCCCATTCTACCACTGAGGGGAACAGATACAGAGACCCACAGTGATGCATTAGGTGAGCTTGGGGAACTGTGGGAACAAAGGAGAAGAAGGATTATAAGAGCCAGAGGGGTTGAGGACACAAGAAGAATGAGCTAAGCAGGGCTCAGAGGCTCCCAGAGACCGAAGCAGCAATCATGGAGCCTGTGTGGGCCTGAACTAGCCCTCTGCATGTATGTGATGGTGTCATATAACCATTGTGTGCTTGGTGTTCTTGTGGGAATCCTAACAGTGGGAGTGGGGATGTTTCCAGTTCTTTCGTTTGCTCTTGGGACCCTTTTCCTCCTACTGGATTGCCTTGTCCAGCCTTGATATGACCGTTTATGGCCAGACTTAAAGCAACTTGTTATACAGTGTTCAGTTGATATCCCTGGGATGCCTGCTCCTTTCTGAAGGGAAACAAAGGAGAAGTTCATCTGGAGGGCGGGGAGGGGAGATGGCAGGAGAGGGGAAACTATGGTCAGAATATAATATATATATGAGATAAGAATAAACAGGAAATAAAAGTATTAATGCTCAAAAGTCTCCAAACCAAAAAAAAAAAGTCAACATCAGGGCCAGATGGTTTCAATGCAGAATCCTACCAGAATTTTAAAGAAGAGCTAATACCAATACCCCTCAAATTGTTCCACACAATAGAACCAGAAAGAAAATGACCAAATTTGTTTTATGAGGCTACAGTTAACCCAAACCACACAAAGATGCAACAGAGAAAGAGAATTACAGACCAATCTATTTCATGAATACCGACATGAAAAACTCAGTAAAATACTTGCAAACCAAATCCAAGAACAGATACACATACACACACACACACACATACACACACACACACACACACAAATCAGCCACCATGATCAAGTAGGTTTCATCCACAAGATGCAGGGATGGTTCAACAAGCAAAAAGCTGTCAAGGTAATCAACCATATAAACTGAAAGGAAAAAAATGATCTCACTGAATGATGAAAAAGCCTTTGGCAAAATCCAACAACCTTCTTGATAAAGGACATGGAGAGATCAGGAATACGAGACATACCTAAACATAATAAAAGCAAAATACAGCAAACTGATAGACAAATCAAATTAAGTGAAGATAAACTCAAAGATTCTACTAAAATTAGGAACAAGACAAGGCTGTCCACTCTCTCCATACCTATTCAATATAGTACTCGAAGTTCTAACTAGAGCAATAAGACAGCAAAAGGAGATCAAGGGGATGCAAATTGGAAGGAAAAAGTCCAACTTAAGCTCTTTGCAGATGATATGATAGATAGTATACATAAGTGACCCCTGAAATTCTACCAAGGAACTTCTTCAGGTGATAAACACCTTCAGTAATGTGGCAGAATACAAGATTAACTCAAAAAAAAAAATCAGTAGTTCTCCTATACACAAATAGTAAATGGACTGAGAAAGAAATGAGAGAAACAAAACTCTTTACAATGGCAACAAATAATATAAAATATCTTGGGATAACTCTAACCAAACAAGTTAAATATCTGAATGGCAAGAACTTTAAGTCTTTAAAGAAATTGAAGAAGATATCAGAAAATGGAAAGCTCTCCCATGCTCATGGATAGGTGGGATCAATATAGTAAAAATGGCAATCTTACCAAAAGCAATCTACAGATTCAATGCAATCCTCATCAGAATTTTAACACAATTCTTCACAGACATCAAAAGAACAATACTCAACTTCATAGGGAAAAACAAGAAAACCCAGGATAGCTAAAACAATTCTGTAAAACAAAGGAGCTTCCGCTGGTATCACCATCCCTGACTTTAAGCGCTCCTATAAAGCTATAGTAATAAAAACAGCTTGATATTGGCATTAAAAACAGACACATTGATCAATGGAATCAAATTAAAAATGACGACATAAATCCACACACTTATAAATACTTGATTTTTGACAAGGAAGCCAAAATTATACAATGGAAAAAAGAAAGCATCTTCAACAGATGGTGGTGGCATAACTGGATGTCAGCAAATAGATCCACAGCTGTTGCCATGCACAAAACTCAAGTCCAAGTGGATCAGAAACCTCAACATAAGTCCAATTGCACTGAACCTGATAAAAGGAAGAAGTAGCCTGAACACTTTGGCACAGGTGACCACTTCCTTAATATAACACCAGTAGCATAGACACTGAGAGCAACAATAAATAAATGGGACCGCCTGAAACTGAAAAGCTTCTGTAAGGTGAAGCATTGTTCATTATAGCTAAAACCTGGAAACAACCTAGATGGCTCTCAAACAAAGAACACAGTGAAATATTACTCATTAAAAAACAATGTCCTCATGAAATTTTCAGGCAAATGGGTGGAACTAGAAAGAATCACTCTGAGTGAGGTAACCCAGATCCAGAAAGACAAACATGGTGTGTCCTCACTCATAAGTGGATATTAGGAGCAAAATATAGATAACCAACCTACAATTCACAGTCCCTGAGAGGCAAGAAAATAAAGAGCATCCAAAGAGGGATGTTTAGATTTCCGTGGGAAGGTGGGGGTTGGGGAGATGGGAGGATGGGGATTTGAGGAGCTGGTTGGGCAGGGTGGACCTGTGAGTTGGGAGTGGAACAGAGAGGGAGAATAAGGAAAGACTGTTTTGATAGGGAGAGTCATTTCAGAGTAGGGAGACTCCCAAGAATCCACAAAGATAGCTCCCAGCTAAGAGCTCTCTCAATAGTGGAGAAGGCGCTGGAACTGTCCATCTACTATAATCAGATTGGTGACTACCCTAATTGTCATCAGAGAACCTTTATCCAGTAACTGATGCAAGCAGATGCAGAGATCCACAGTCATGTACTGGGCCAAGCTGGAGTTCTGCTGAAGAAAAGGGAGGAGGTACTGTATGAGCCACGGGAGGCAAGGTCATGGTGGAGAATCCAGAGTCAGCTGAACCGAGCTTGTGGGCGCTCATGGACTCTGGACCAACAGTTGGGGATTCTGCATGGGACCAACCTGGACCCTCTGCATGTGTGTGACAGTTGTGTATCTTAGTGTTTGTAAGGCTCCTATCAGTGAGATCAAGGCCTGTCCTCTGGTGCTTAGCTAGCTTTTGGGAACTTATTCTCCATTCTGGATTTCCTGATGCAGCCTTGATGCAAGGGGCAGATCCAGGTCCTGCCTTAACTTGGTGTGCCCTGCTTTGTTCAAGCCCATGGGAGGCCTGTCCCGTTCTGAATGGAAGGCGGGGTGGGTGAGGAAGGGGGTAGATGTGAGGGGGGTTAAGGGGAGGAGACATAACTGTAGTCACTACGTAAAATAATTTTTAAAAATGTTAAACAACTTTTTATTTCATCGTTTTTAAATCCCATCTAATCATTTCTAATTGTTTTCTTCCCTTTTGAACTATCAGGTAAAGCTTATTCCTTTTCTGTGGTTTATTTTATTGATTTGATACTTTTATTTTTATGGTAGTTTATAATAAGTATGCAGCTATATTGCTGCAGTAGGCAAACAGTCATCAATAGCATGTAAATTAAGGAACTTGGCTGTGACCCTTTATTAAAAAAAAAAAAAACAAAACAGATGAAGATCTTGTTTGCAAACATCTCTTTAAGTTACATTCCAAAAATGTTGAAATAAGTTTTATTTTATTTATATTTATGCTTGCCCTTGGCCCAAAGGACATTGTTCTCCAGGCCTCCACATGTTATCACTGGCTCGTGGGATTGCTGGGGAAAGAGCATCACCGCCTTTACCTGCTTTGGGCTTTTAGGACCGAGATAGCTCGTACCTTCCTCTCAGCTGCAATCCTGGCCCACTAGGAGGCTTTCCCTATAGTCTTGCTCAATCTGTGGGTTCTTTAATCGTCCAGCAAACTTAGAGAGGACACGTACAAGAGGCCACCTCCGACTGTACCTGTCACTCCAGGAAGTTTCACATTCTGACACTTGCCCATGCTTTACCTTCAACAAGTCACTACAGAATTTCACCTAATATTTGTTCCTGTTTTCTTCCCTTGCTACACATACCGTAATGCTTATTCTCTGTCTGGCCCGGAGGCTTTTCTGATACTGAAAGGCAGTTTACTGCATTGTGGTTGGTGCTGTCTGACAAGCCGAGGAGGATGAGGATGCTGTAGGCTGATGTTGTCAGGTGAAGTTCACTTCCACCTTCACCTCTGACATCTTAAGTGGGAATGGAAATACCAGGATGAGTAGACTGTGTGTGTGTGTGTGTGGTCCATATTCTCTTGCAGGCACCAATAGCATTCTCCTGCTAGCATTCAGAGGCTGCACACAGAAGGAGAACTACTAAGGAATTATGCTTCAGGTGTGATTTTTAAAGTAGACTTTATATTTTAGATTTGTATTACAAATGAATGGAAATTACAGATGTTTCACACACACTCTCTTCAATACACAGCTTCTTGTACATTATTGAAGCTTCCTATATGGCAAGAGGACACATTTATTAGAATTGATGATCCCACAGTGACACATCATTACCATCGTAGTTTACAGTAGGACTTCATTCTTGGACCAATGTAACTAACACATATCCCTGTTTCTATCAGCACGGTGCTCAAAAGCTAGGTCCAAGGGAATAAGAGTTGATGGAAAGGAAAACAGATTTATTCATGGGCTAGCACCTATGATGACAGAAGAATGTCACCACTCCAGTTCTGTTGGGGACTTACATATGCAAAAGGATTAAATATGTATAAGGACGAAGTGCTGGAAAATGGACTGGAAGACCACACCCTGCTGGGTGGGGCCATGTTCACTTAGGACATAGATTTCAATCTCTCTATTTCTCCTTATCTCATTTGTTTATTATGTATACAGTGTTCTGACTGCATGCCAGTAGAGAGCATATCTCATTATGGATGGCTGTGAGCCACCATGTGGTTGTTGGGAGTTGAACTCAGGATGTTTGAAAAGAGCAACCAGTGTTCTTAACCACTCCAGCCTCTCTCTCTACCTTTTTCTGTCTCCTGACAGGACCATGATAGTTGACATTGAAGCCTCACAGTAATGTACATGCTCTGCTTTGCATTAGTTGGTCCACAAAATGAAAGAGGGGGCTACATACATTCTTATGTTATCTGAGTGTGGCAATATATTCTGTGCTCTGTAATTCAAAGGATTATATTTAGCAGTTAACACTAGTCATTCAGGTGCAACAAATCATTTAGATTTAGGACAGGATACAGCTGTTCTTTCGCACCTTAGCACTGGCACAAAGGGAGGAGAAAATAGACTGGCTACCTCTGCAAAGGGAAACTTCCAAAGGTGCAGCCATTACATCATCATACTGCTCCACTGCATTAATTAAACTTCTTCATTAAATACCTGCCTCTTGGCCACTGGCAGCCACTGATCTTCTCCTCTGTCTGGGCTTTTCCTTAAATGTCACATACTTGAAATATTATACAATGTAACTTTTTCAGATTGGCTTTTAACACAGACCTTATGATTTAGATTTGCAATGGAACTGAATAGAAATAGATTTGCACACACATAAACACACAGGTTCTTGTATATTATAGAAGCTTCCTGCAACAGGAAGACATGTGCATTAGAATTGATGATCCCACAGTGACAGGTCATTACCACCATAGATTACATGAGGGCTTCACTCTTGGATCAATGTAAATAACACATATCTCTGTTACTAGAGTCAATCAATCAATAAATTAAAAGATACTGTTAGTAAATTTGGGTGATAGGTCTCCTAAAGGACATTTGGATTGCTGCCAAGTTTTGACAGTTTTAAATAAAGCTTTAAGCACCTACCTTTAGGTTTTTGTATAAGCTTGTTTTCACTTGGTGAGTGCCGTGCATTGAAGTTACTAGGCTATAATGGCAAGACTCTGCTAAGCCATGACAGGCCATTCCTACCAACGATCTAGGGAAGTTCCTTCCCTTCCTTGTCTTCACTGATGTTGCTGTTGAGGAGTGTGTTGTGGTACCCCATTGTTTGGAAATCCCAATGGCACCTGATTCTAAGCATCCTTCTCTTGTCTGCCTCCACATCTTCATTGGTGTTCGTTCTTTTGAGCTCTTTTGTGTGTTTAGTAAGACGTATTTTCTTATTAAACCTGAAGAGTTTTTACCCGTCATGTGTACCCATCTTGTATCTTTTCTCATGTTTCCTCACTCTGAGGCTCTTTAGGCTGTTCCACTGAATTCTGATTTTCTTCCATATTTCACTCTTGGTCTGCTGTGCCCTCATTCCCCAAACCCATAGCTCTGGTAGCCCACTTTCTCTGTTTACCTTTTACTTGTTCTTACTTTTTTTCAAAAAAATAATCATTATAGGGGTGAATTAAGGAGGAGGAAGAAATGTTTTTGGGCTCCGGGGCTTTGATATTTGACTTTTTTATTGAAAACTTGATTTTTCAAATACATTTTTGACATTTAAAATTCATTTTTTTGTTTGTTTTTTGTTTTGTTTTGTTTGTTTTGTTTTGTTTTGAATGTTTTGAGACAAGGTTTCTCTGTGAAACAGACCTGGATGTCCTGAAACTCACTTTGTTGACCAGGCTGACCTCAAACTCACAGAGATCTGTCTGCCCCTGCCCCCTGAGTCCTGGAATTAAAGGTATCACCCCTACCCAGCTTGTTTTTGTATTATTAATATCCAATAATATGAATTGCCATAATTAAACTATCTTCTTGATATTTTGTTCTAAAACTTATTCTTTGAGAAATAAGGTTTTTAACTTAAAAAGACAGAACACAGTTCGGGTTTCTTCTTTTTATTTAGTAGTAGAGGTATTCCTGTCTGTGGCATTGCAAGCACATCAATGCTCACTGTAGTCAAATACTGTGGAAAACTCTGCCAGCCTTTTGTCCTGCTGGCTTACAGAACAGATGACTTGAAGTGACATTTCCTTATTAATATGTGTTTTAATAAATCAAACCATCTTGCTAATGAGTTTAGATGTGTCTGGTAAAGGAAGCATAATTGTACACATTAAAATATAGGTGAGCTAAGAAATGCTTTATTTTTAACTGCCTGTGAAACACCCTAAATTGTGGTGATATGATGGGTATTTGTGAGGCTGTCTGGAGATAGGCAACTTCTCTGTCATCATTGAAAGTTAATTGCATTTACAGAGATAAGACGTATGTATGTCACACAATAGAATGACATGATCTCAAATGACACATTTGGGTTCCAGGCAGGTCGTCTGGAACAGAAGCTCTAGGGAGCTGGTGACAGATCATGTGGATGTGTACTGAAGACTGAGGCTTTAAAGGGGAAACAAGCCTCAGATGCTTCTGAAGGATGAGTCGTGTACAGTAGAGAAAGCACTTGCTATGGTGCTCATCTCACCTGGGTAGAAAAACCACAGCTTTCAAGAGAATGCCAGTCTTAGTGGAACATTAGTACTCGTATGCAGTTAGACTCGGAGATTAAACAGTACAGACAGGGTCAGCCACTGTTCTCTGAAGGTCTGTAATGGGCAGGAACTGAAGAAGATGTCTAACTACCTTACTTCCGGCAATCCTTTTAGAAGTTTTAGTAAATAACCTAGTATTCTCATCTGCAGGTGCAGAAGCATACACACGAGTTCGAATGCCTTTAACAGGTGGCGTGAGCATAATTAGTACCACAGACTCAAAGCCAAGTCTTGCTTTGCCACAAGGTCTGAATGCTTTTGCCGTCATCACCCATGGGCCATTTGGCCACAGCCTATGGGATCTGTTTTTGCTGTACAGTGGTGTAACAATGCTACACGTTAGGATGATTAGTCCAAGGGTGGTGGGTAGAAGAGATGGGAGCAGAAATAACTGAGGTCAGGTGAGATGGCAAGGATCTTCCAGTAACTCTGTCACTGGCTATTAACAACCAAAGCAATGATAAAGAATAGATACCTAGAGGATGAAGAGGAGCTGGAAACAGTGGCACACTGGTGGCTGAGTAGACTGCAAGGTCAGAGGATGAGGGAAATGGTATTGGCAAAAAGACAAGACTCCTGAGGATGCTCATTCATATAAAGGGACCGTCTGACTGGTGTGTGTGTGTGTGTGTGTGTGTGTTTGTCTGTCTGTCTGTCTGTGTTTGTGTGTAGCATGTGCACATGTTTTCATGTGTGCAGGCATGGGGGATGCTGAAGTTGATGTCAAGTGTCTTCCTTGGTCACTCATTCTCCATTGTATTCACTGAGACAGGTCTTTGGAAGTTTCTTAGGAATCCTCCATTGTTGCTTGCCTTTGTTTCTATGAAGTTCCTACGTGGGCCCTACCTTTTTGCTTTGTTTCGTTTTTGGGTGGGGCCATTCTTTTGTCCCTCTGTCTTAGAATCTTAGCTTTCTGTAAGGGCTTAGCTCAGACATCATCCAGCCAGAAGCTGGACTCCTTTTTTTTTTGGGGGGGGGTGCAGTGAACTTTATTGATGGCATTCAAGAGGGTAGGGCTCCTTAAGCCCCTCCTGTTATTCCAGGGTCTGGGATGGAAACTGGGGAGATGTTCAGTGTTGGCTGAGTTGGGGCAGGGACTGCTCAGCAACCGAGGGCCTCTCTCTTGCTCTCATCCTTGCTGCGGTGGGTGGTCCAGGGTGGGCTTCTTACTCCTTGGAAGCCATGTAGACCATGAGATCCACCACCCTGTTGCTGTAGCCGAATTCATTGTCATACCAGGAGACGAGCTTTACAAAGTGGTCATTGAGAGCGATGCCAGCCCCAGCATCAAAGGTGGAGGAGTGGGGGTCGCTGTTAAAGTCGCAGGAGACAACCTGGTCC
>PVIH01026829.1:0-18033 GCA_004025045.1 Sigmodon hispidus | reverse complement strand
TGTGTGTGCACATGTGTGCGTGTGTGCATGTGTGTGCAGATGTGTGTGCATGTGTGTGTGTGTGTGTGTGTGTAACTTCTTAGAGGAAGACTCATCTCTAAAATCTGTATCGCACAATGTTACTTCCTGTGCTTGGTGCTCAGTAGTACTGAGCAAATGAATCAAGTCTATAGAGTTTGTAGAAACTTGGAGCACGATCTTCTAAACTTACAAGTCTCTCTGTGATGCTTCAGTTTATGTGTAATGGCAACAGCAGCAGAGTTACACACACACATACACACACCACTGATGGACTCAGCACTGTGTAATTGAATATACTGAAGGCTTTGTTGTCTCCTCTACCTGTACTTCAACCCAGTTCAGTTTCATTATGATTATCCCTGAGTCTCAGCAAGAGACAGTGCAGCACAATGGTTAGAATGATGTAGCCAAGCCATCTAGCACAGAGTTTTTTTATTGATTTATTCCACTTTGGAATTTACTATCCTAGAAAAGATTGTTCTAGGAAGTATTTCACTTCTGCTAAAAAACTGTTAAAGAGACAAGTGGTAAATCTTGGGTAAGTAAAACATGGCCTCAGATCTCAGCTCTCTGCTATTTACATATGTGATACCTAGCTGCAATCAAACCTATAGGGCAATTTTTATTTTATCTATTTTATTTTAGTTTTTTCTAGCTGTTTCACTATCTAATACATTTTTTTATGAATAAAGTCACATTTTCTATTTGTGTATATCTTTGTTCAAGGTCCTTTCCCTTCCCACACCCTCCAGTCATTCTCTCTTCTCCACATCTCCCCAGCAAGGGCAGGAGGTCTCAAGGTCCCAATATGGCTTAGTTCAGCATCCACTCCTGGCAGATCCAGTTTCCTCATCCCAACATCAAGATTGAGTCAGGTGTTTCTCTGGAGGGAGTGGGATCCAAGATGCCAGTCCAAGGTGTTTCAGATCCCAAGCTGTTCAGTGGTTGTAGTCTTGTTCAGCCACTTTGGAATGCAATATGGCGGTTTCTCAGAAAATTGAGAATCAATCTCCCCAAGGACCCAGCAATACCACTTCTGGGTGTATACCCTAAAGAAGCACAGTCACACTCCAAAGGCATTAGCTCAACTATGTTCATAGCAGCATTATTTGTAATAGCAAGAACCTGGAAACAACTTAGATGTCCCTCAACTGAAGAATGGATTAACAAACTGTGGTACATCTACACAATGGAGTACTACTCAGCAGTAAGAAAAAATGATATCCTAAAATTTGCAGGCAAATGGATGGATTTGAAGAATATCCTCCTGAGCGAGGTATCACAAACCCAGAAAGATGGATGTACTCACTCATTAGTGGACAAACAAACAAACAAGAAAAATCAAAGCATGCCCAAGCTGCAAACCACAACCACTGAACAGCTTGGAATCAGAAACACCTTGGACTGACTCCTTGGATCCCACTCCCCCTAGAGGAACACTTGACTCAGTCTTGAGGTTGAGGGGAGAAAACTGGATTTGCCAGGAGTAGAGGCCTAACTAAGCAATATTGGGTCAGTGGGACCTTAGGACCGCCTGCTGCCTGCCCAGGGTGGGCTGGGGAGTTGTGGAGAAGAGAGAATGACCTGATGTGATGAGAGGGGGAAGGGACCTTGAATAAAGATATACAAGGATAGAAAGTGTGACTTCTTTGTTCATAATAATAAAATTAAATTAAATTAAAAAAGATGAAGAAAAAGATAAAAAAAAGAAGGGCTACTGATTTCTTTGAGTTAATCTTGTACCCTGATACATTGCTGAAGGTGTTTATCAGCTGTAGAAGTTCCCTGGTAGAATTTTGTGGGTCACTTATGTATACAATCATATCATCTGCAAATAGAGATAGTTTCACTTCTTCTTTTTCAATTTGTATCCCCTAATCTCCTTCAGTTCTCTTGTTGCTTTAGCTAAAACTTTGAGAACTGTATTGAATAGATAAGGGGAGAAGGGCAATTTTTTTAAATTAATGATTGATGTGGGAGGGTTCAGCCCATTGTGGGTGGGACCAATCTGGGCTAGTGGTTCTAGGTTCTATAAGAAAGCAGGCTGAGCAAGCTGTGGGAAGGAAGCCAGTAAGCAGAACTCCTCTATTACCTCCTCAATCAGCTACTGCCTTTAGGTTCCTGACCTGTTTAAATTCCTGACCTGACTTCTTTCATTGGTAAACTGTGGCCTGGAAGTGTAAGCAAAATAAACCCTTCCCTTCCCAACTTGCTTTTGGACATTTTGTTTCATCACAGCAGAAAAAACAAAAACAAAAAACAACAACCTTAAGACAAAAACTGGTATTATTCATATTTAATAGATGAGGTTCAGAACCATGCTAGATATCATATATGTAAATAGCAGAGAGCTGAGATCTGAAGCCATTGCTTTACTTACCCAAGATTTCCAACTTGTCTCTATAACATTTTTTTTTTTTTTAGCAGAAGTGAAATACTTCGTAGAACAGTCTTTTGTAGGATAGTAAATTCCAAAGTAGAATAAATCAATGAAGAACTCTGTGGACCTTTTCACTTTGGTCTTGTGGTATGGAGTAAAGGTGTCCCTTCACTGGCTGGGATTAAGTCTATGCATGAATGATAAAAAGCAGGACTGCTTTGTTCCTGTATGTAGCTCTGTGGTGGAAATGCTCTCTGTATGCTATAAATAAAGGACTGGTTTGGCCTATGTAGAGCACCGTAGAAGTGGGTGGAGAATCAGAGCACAGGCAAGTAGAAGGAGGGTGGAATTAGTGAGTCGCCATCAGATCCCCCGATGGAGGAACATATAGAGGTACAGGTGAGCCATGGGCAGAGCCACCTGGTGGGAAGATTAATGGAAATGGGTTGATTTAAGATGAAAGAGTTAGCTAGTAATGTGCTTAAGATATGGGCCAAACAGTATAAAGTATATAAGTGTCTGATTCATTTCTGTGGGGGAAAAAAACCGCCGTGGACCAGGTTCAAACCTCCAGGCCCAAACGGCCCCAGGAAACATTCTACAACATAGCTCATTTAGTTGAGTGGATCTTTGAGCATTTACATGAGCTTATGATGTAAAAGCCCTTACACATGTCACCTCTTCACAGGGACTTGAGCACTGCCACACATTACTTGGTGTCAGTGGCTTTAGCAGCCTTTCTATGCAGAAGCAATTGCTGTCTAGGAGTATACAATCCTTTAATCTTCTCTTCTTACAGGTTGGAAACTTAGCTGGGCGGGTCTTGTCCTGAGGTTAGGCACCCTTCCCTTTGTTTCGGTATGGAATAGGCCCCTCTTCGATAGTGCTAATCTAAACAATTATAGCTTCTCTTGCAGCTCAAACCTTTACTACCCATTATGTGTCCAAACTCTACATTTTCTCATTCTGTTTGCCCTATTGCCCCTTTTTTCATTATAAACTTGCTTAACGGTTATTGGTAATAACTAATCCACAGACTCAATGTTATGATGTTTTGAAATTTTCTCTGCCAAAGAAATTAGTCTATTACATTTTAGTCAGCTTTATGCAAGCTTATGGACAGGAGGCCCCTGGACTCTTAGACAAAATATCAGGGGAATAGCCTCTAGCCCAGGTGATGTTAACCTCCTTGCTTCCTTATGAAACCCAAAGAGCTTCCCACATTATTCTCTGGTCAGTCTTCACACTTCTACTAGAATATCTCACTAAACTCTGCTAACAGTATTCAACTGCTTTTCGGACTAGTCCATTCATCCAAAAACAAACCTCAACATAATCAGGTTCGCAACATAAATTTCCTCTATTTCCTTCTAATTTCTGTGTCAGTTACTTAGCTGATGTGATGAAATGCCACGACTAACAGCTTAGAGATAAAGCAGTTATTGGTTTATATTGGGAAGGCTAAGATCCTGGAGGGTAGCCATGCTGGCAAGAAAGGAAAGCTGATGGATCACATCTTTATCCCATTTGGGATGCAAAGAGAGTGAACTATGAGTCAGGCTCCAGACTTTCAAAACTCAGCCCTCGTGGTGTGGTGTACTTCCTCAGTAAACTTTCACTAAATGTTAACAATGGCTGGTAACCTGGAGAAGCCAACAATCTAGTACTTGTTCAGTCCACAAAGCTGGTGTCTGGGCAGCTCAAATCCAGTGCAGAAGGCCTGGGGAATTCCTGGGGAGTTGTTAGTCTCCAGTCTATCTTGTTAGGCCAAAGATACTGTTTTAATAATAGTGAAGGGCTGCTGCTACAACAGGATAGATGAGTATGCCAGCAAGAGTGAAAGTAAGCAGAGAAAAAGGATCATTTTATTCTTATCTGTCTTTGGGGTGGGAGGGGTCTTTCTCCTTCAAATCACTACTAAGGGTGACTGTTAGCTTCTCTCCTTCTGCCTTTTATGTGGAGGTCTGAGGACATAACTCAGATTGGGGGTTTTGCATTGGAAAGTTTATATGTTGAACAGTCTCACTGGCCTTTTTTCTGTAACTGAGGATAAGGTGGAATCTGAGGCTCAGGGATTATGGTAGTTGTAGAAAGGAATCCTAGATGTGTCTCTTGTCTTGGTAAACCATGCTTGTGACTTTCACCCAAAATCTAGTTTACTCCTGAGCAATGCATGTAAAACAAAACCCAAAGATAAGAATCCTATTAGACATCCTGAGGATTTGATAATATTGAGTGGCTTTTCATTGAAACATGTGGTCAAAGGGCAAATGGGTTAGATAAGTGACTAAACCTTGGGGCAGCAGACTGTCCGAAGGTCTTTGAGTGTAGTGGGACACTTGATGGCTGCTTGAGCACCAGCTTGGTGCTCTCAGTATCTGTGGCATAAGCTTCTGCTGCCAGGGGCTCTCCTCACAAGTGCACATGAGCTCTGATACTCTATAGCTCCTCATTCCATTTAAAGAGCAGCTTTCTAGGATCCTGAAAGGTGTGGCTTCCAGGAAGCAGGTTAACCTAACCACGCCCTCTCACTGTCACATTTAGAGAGAATCCATCCAATTTCCTGGGGATAGCTTAGGATTTCTTATAATTCCATCATTGATGACATGAGGTTTCCAAACAGTTGCTGTGGGGGAGGCAGAAGTAAGAGGCTAGGAGGCTGCAAGGATGCGGCTCCTAGAAGCTAGCAGTGCAAAGTGGGCCGAAAGGGCACTCAACCTGCAGTTTCATTTCAAGTTACTTTTATTAAACATGCCTGGGCAGTCTGGTCTTGAGAAAAGGTAATCCTCTCTATTATAGCAGAGCTGCCATGCATCACAGAGGATGGTCTTAGCTTTGTTCTAAACATGACTGTTGCCTGTCAAGGACTTGGACATTGTCAGGGTGTTAGTGACATCTTGGGTAGGTCTTTGATGGATAATCCAATAGTCTATGAGAAATACATATGTAGGAAAGGGAAAGAAGATACACAGGGTAGAATCACAGTGGAGAGATGTGATGATCATTCTATCTGTTCAAAATGTGGCATTTCCCTTTAAAGGCACTTCTTAAATAAAACAATAGTAATATAGAAAACTAGAGACTGACATAATACAGTTTGTTTAAAAGTCCAGAGCATATTTCTTTCCTGTCAAAACGTGGCTTTATTGTCCTGGAACATGCACTGGAATATTCAAGATCATTTGTAATATAATTTTTATTGGCATGATTCTGATTCATTCCACAGATTGAGCATTCTGGGGGAGAAACCAGACAGGTACAGTTGAATGTGTTACTTCTGCCAAGACAGAGCATACAGCAAGACGGAGGAGAGAGTCTTGAAAGTGCGGGGTTGACCTGAGCTCACCCTAGGCTCAGCTGCCAACCAGCTCCGCCAGAGTTTAGACAGACCAAGTATGCCCCCATTCTGCAGAGAAGGTGGGGGTTAAAGTTCTGTAAGAATCCGTACAGTCATAGTCCTTACCTACACAAATAACTCAGGAGAGAGAGCTTCAGACAGAGAGGTTCATGCACATAACATTCATCTTCCAAGTCAGTGGGAGAAAATGTGAATTCCAGAGTCACATGACCCAGATTTGGGAATTTATTTTTTTCTGCGCTGGTGTTTTGATACTGATTTTAACATTGTTAAGATTTAGCTTCCCCCTTCTTCCCCCACTCCTCACTTTGGCAACTTTCTAATTAAAATAGTAGCTAAAAAGGTCTTTATTTTAGTTATAGCAGGACTAATTTGTGAACACTGGTAGAAATTTAATGAAGAAAATTGTTCTGTTTCAATTGTTAAGGCAGGCTTTATGTGGCACAAAGTGTCTCCTTAATATGAAGAGCAACACATGAAAGTGCACACAAAGCTGGGGTTGACTGTCACTATAGTAGTTATATAGCAGTTATACCACCGAATGCTTGGTGAAAATTCCAATCTTCTTTTTTGACGATAGGAAATATGGAGGGGGAATGTCAGCCCAAATAAATGATTGCTCCTGAAACTAGGAGTGTAAATGGGGTTTGGGTTATTATCTTGCTATTTGTCCTGATGCAAAGCAGTGAGTTATGATGAAAAATGGTCTCTGTTCCAGAGGGAAATGCTATTCAAGAACTCTTTCCCTAGAGTTGTATGGCAGGCCCCTGAAACTCACAGGACACTCTTTCCTTGCTTTGCTCCTTTCCCACTAACCCAGACCTTTTCCTCGCGTCCAGGTCTGAGTTATGATATTGTCTTTCTCAAATGCTTTGAATACTTTCCCTATTAAGGTTTTATGCTCAAAGAAGGTTAGCTAAGCTTTCTGCCACAGATTCACACTTCTGAGGACAGCTGTTTCCACATTTTCTGGGAAGGGAGTTAACAGTAAATATTCAGAACCATAATCAAATGCTCATATACTTGACTGAGATTTTCATATCTAGATTTTGTTCTAATGCAATATAGAAGTTAAAAGACTGAATTAGTGTGCATGGCTGTTAATCTAAGAGAACAGAAATACTGTTCAGTAATCAGACAAGGTTCAAATGAGTTATAGTATGCTCATACACAGGAATGATACCTCAGCATCAAAGTATGAGTCTGTGGCTTATTTAGTGCTTTAGTATCAGATGTAAAAGAAAAATAATATAAATATAATATAGAAGACATTCTAGTTTTACTTTGTTTATTTGTTTGTTTGTTTTGAGACAGGACTCATCTGTGTACTCTTGGCTTTCCTGGAACTAGTTCTGCAAACCAGTCTGGCCTCAAGCTCACAGAGATCTGCCTGCCCCTGCCTCCCAAGTACTGGAATTAAAGACATGTATCACTACTACCTGGCCCAGTTTTACTTTTTAAAGCTTAGTTTATGCAGGATAATTTATATACAGTATAAGTCTTACATTTTGGTCACTTGCTTTGGTTAGTTTTCACAAGCAAGGCAGGACAGTGAAGGAGGCAAATGGAAGAAAGCAAAGGGTAGCAACACATACCAAGATGAAGACTGTCCACACACCACAGTGTAAAAACACATGTTTGTGTTCAAAATCAAGATGGAGACTGTCCATGTACCACAGTAACAACACATATGTGTGGTCACCCTCATAATCAAGATGGAGATGGTTCATCCACCACCCAGGATCCCCATAATCAAAATGGAAGTTTCTTCCTGTTTCTCTGTAGTTGGTGGTCACTGTCCCTCCAATCTCAGTGACTGGTTGTCTCCATTTGAGCTGCTGTCATGGGATACATTAAACCACAGATACTTCTCTGTTGCAGTCCTGAAGGCTGTGAAGCTCAAGATCAAGGTGGCTGCAGTTTTGATGTGTGGAGACCTGCTCTCTACAGGCTTCTCACTGTGTCTTCATAAGGTGGGGTGCTAATTCTATCTGTTTGAAGTGGACCACTCACAAGTTAATCACTTCCCAAAGACTCTACTTTCTGATAATCTCACAATAGGGATTAGATTTCAACATACATTCTGGGAGAGGCACAAATCTTCAGACTGTAGCATTTTCTAGAATGGCAGATAAATGAAATCATGATATTTGGCTTTTTTACTGTGAAGGTCCTCCAGGCTTTCTGTGTTGCTGCCACATTGGTTTCCCTTGAGATCTTTTCTGAGCATCATTGCACTGCTGGAATGTACCACAGTCTGTTTGGTCATCATTTGACAGATGGTTCTATTGCTTAAGTTTCTGATTCATGAACCGTTAGGTTACATAAACATTTCAGGATAGTGACTTCTAGGATGTATAGAAAATGTATGTTCAAGAAACCATCAAAATCTCCCTCAAAGCATCTGTCCCTACCAGAATTTGCACTCTCATTAGCAATATATGAGAATCCTAACTTCTCTGCATCTTTTCAGCTTATGTTATTGCCTATGCATTAGGACTAATGGATATGTAATAACAATGAATTTTCCTGACAATGAATGTAAAGTATTTTGTTTTTCACATTCAAATATCTTCTCTAATAAAATCTGTGTCTGAAATATTTTCAAGTTGAGATTGTTTTCCTTGAGAGTGATTTATACATGCCGCAGAGAATTCCTTTGACAGATAGTTGTTCTGGAAGAATTTTTCTTTTCAAATAACTTTTCATTTATTCCTCCCACCCACTATTTTTGTGCCCCTAGAGCTAGTTCCTTTCCTTTCTTTTTTCTATTAGTCTTTTCTCCTAATTTCTTATGTGTTTAGCAGTATCTCTGTCTCCAGTATCTCATCTCCCTCTCATGATCTCCTTTCTAGTCCATCCCTCCCTCTCCTTTTTTTCCCTTCACACATACATGTACACACATACACAAAATTTAATTTTAGGCTCCATATATCAAACATGAGATTCTTGTCTTTTGGAGTCTGGCTTATTTTGCTTAACATGATGCTTTCTAGCTGTATCCATTTTCTTGAAAATGCCATGGCTTTATTTATCTTTATGGTCATATTGCATTTCAAACATGTATTGCATTTTAGTTATTCATTCATCTGTTGATGAGCATGTAGGCTAGTTACATTTCCTAGTTGTGAGTAACATAGTAATAAACATGAACATACAAATACTGTTGTAGTGTGTTGATTCAAGTCTTCTGGCATTTGCTTAAGAGCTGAATCACATGACAGTTCTAGCCTCAGTATTTTAAGGAACTCCAAGCTGATTTTCATCGTGATTATACAAGTTTGCATTCTGATCAGCAGTAAAAAAATGTTCCTCTCTCCACCAGCACTTGTATGCCAGCAGTTCAACTGAGGTGAAATGGAATCCCAGAGTTTTAGTTTGCATTTACCTGACTGATAAAGATGTTGAGCATTTTTCCAAGTACTAGTTTTCTTCTTTGTATGCTTTCTTTTGAGAACTATTCAGTTCAATATCCCATTTGCTGATCAAATAAATCATAGTGGGTTTTTTGATGTGTGTGTGTGTGTGTGTGTGTGTGTGTGTGTACAGGGATTGTTGAATTTTTATACTTTTTTATTCTACCTTAGATATTAATTCCTTTAGTAGCATGTAGGTAGTGCACACTTTTTTTTCCTTTAAACTCTGTAGCCTGTACATTTACTTTGGTGATGTTTCTTTTGCTATACAGAAGCTGTTGACTTTCACATGACTCTATTTGTTAATCCCTGATACTATTTTCTATGCTATTAGTATCCTGTTCAAAAAGTGCATAGGTCTGTATCTCAAAATGTTTTCCTATACCTTTTCCCATGTTTCAGATTTTAAATTAAGGTATTTGATCCCTTTTGGATAAATCATTGTGCAAGGTAAGAGATATGAATATAGTTTCATTCTGTGTGTGGGAATCCAGCATTCCCAACACCATTTGCTAAAGAGGCTGTCTTTTTTCCAGGGTGTGTTTTTGACACCCTCTTTAAAAGTAGGTGGCTGTAACTTTCTGGGTTAATTTGTGGGTCCTTTATTTTGTTCATTGGTCTACACATCCGTTTCTGTGCTAGTACCTTGCCTATCTGTCACGAAGAGAGGATATTCTGACATATCCATCCATTTGCCAGCAAATTTTAGAATATCATTTTTTTCTTACTGCTGAGTAGTATTCCATTGTGTAGATGTACCACAGTTTGTTAATCCATTCCTCAGTTAAGGGCATTGAGGTTGTTTCTGGGTTCTTGCTATTATGAATAATGCTGGTATGAACATAGTTGAGCTAAGGCTTTGGGGTGTGAATGTGTGTCTTTAGGGTATATGTCCAACAGTAATTCCCAGTTTTCTGAGAAACCTCTGCATTCCAGAGTAGCTGAACAAGCTTACACTCCCACCAACAATAGAAGAGTGTTCCACTTGCTCTGCAATCTCTCCAGCACAGGCTGTCATTTGTGTTTTTCATCTTAGACAATCTGACAGGTGTCAGGTGGTATCTAAAAGTTGTTTTCATTTGCATTTCTCTGATGGCTAAAGATGTTGAGCACGTTTTCATGTGTCTTTCAGCCATTTGTAATTCTTCTGCTGAGAATTCTCTTTTTAGTTCTGAACCCTATTTTTTGATTGAGTTATTCAGGGTTTTGGGCTCTAGTTTCTTGAGTCCTCTATATATTTTAGAGATCAGCCCTCTGTCACTTGTAGGGTTGGTGAAAATGTTTTCCCATTCTGTAGGCTGTCATTTTGTTTTAATGACTGTGTCCTTTGTCTTACAGAAACTTCTCAGTTTCAGGAGATCCCACTTATTGATTATTGTTCTGAGTGTCTGTGCCACTGGTGTTATATTTAGGAAGTGGTCACCTGTGCCAATGTGTTGGAGGGTATTTCCCACTTTCTCTTTTATCAAGTTAAGTGTAGATGGTTTTATGTTGAGGTCTTTGATCCATTTGGATTTGAGTTTTCTGCAGGGTGATAGGCTTGGATCTATTTGCATTTTTCTACACACTACCATCCAGCTATGCCAACACAATTTGTTGAAGATTCTATCTTTTTTCCATTGAATATTTTTGATCTCTGTGTCGAAAATCAGGTATTCATAGGTGTGTGAATTAGTGTCTGGGTCTTCAATTTGATTCCATTGATCAACAAGTCTATTTTTATGCCAGTACCAAGCTGTTTTTTAATACTGTAGCTCTATAGTACAATCGGAAGTTGAGGATGGTGATGCCTCCTGAGATTCTTTTGTGGAACAAAATTGTTTTGTTAATCCTGGCTTTTCTGTTATTCCAAATGAAACTGAGTATTGTCCTTTCAATGTCTTTAAAAAATTGTGTTGGGATTTTGATGGGAAGTTCGTTGAGTCTGTAGATTGTTTTTGGTACAATTGCCATTTTTGCTATGTTGATCCTACCTATTCGGGAGTATGAGAGGTCTTTTCATTTTCTGATATCTTCTTCAATTTCTTTCTTCAGTGATTTAATGTTTTTGTTAAACTTCTTTTGGTAAAGTTACATCAAGGTATTTAATGCTATTTGCAGCCTTATAAAGGGTGAGTTTTCCCTTATTTCTTTCCCCAGTCTTTTGACTTTAGTGTATAAGTGAGCTACTAACTTTTTTGAGTTAATCTTATATCCTGCTACATTGATGAAGGAATTTATCAGCCTTTGAAGTTCCCTGGTAGAATTTTGTGGGTCACTTATGTATACAATCATATCATCTGCAGATATAGTTTCACTTATTTTCAAATTTGTATCCCCTTAATCTCCTTTTGTTCTTTCATTGCTTTGCCTAAAACGTTGAGAACTATGTTGAATAAATAAGGGGAGAAGGGATAGCCTTGTCTGGTTCCTGTTTTTAGTGGTATTGCTTTGAGTTCCTCTCCATTTAGTTTGATGTTGGCTGTTGGCTTCTTCCACATCGCCTTTATTAATCTTAGAAATTTTCCGTTTTCCTGATCTCTCTAGGACTTTTATCATAAAGGAGTGTTGAACTTCGTCAAAGGCTTTTGCAGCATCTAAGGAGATGATCATGTTATTTTATTCCTTCAATTTGTTTATATGATGGGTGACATTTCTAGTTTTTCGTATGTTGAACCATTCCTACATTTCTGGGATGAATGCTACTTGATTGTGATGGACAACATTTTTTATATGTTGCTGTAATCAGTTTGCCAGAATTTTGTTGAGTATTTTTGCATCAGTGTTCATGAGGGAGTTTGGTATGTAATTCTTTCTTTTTTTCATCTTTGAATGGTTTGGGTATCAGGGTGATTGTGCCCTCATAAAAAGAGTTTGTTAGCATTCCTTCAGTTTCCACTGTATGGAGCAGTTTGTGGAATATTGATATTAGTGCTTTGAATGTCTGGTAAAATTCAGCAGTAAAACCATCTGAACCTGAGCTTTTTTAGTTGGGAAACTTTTAATAACAGCTTCAATTTCCCTTGGTATTATAGGTCTGCTTATGTCTTCAATCTGTTCTTTATTTAATTTTGGTAGTTGATACTTGTCTAGAAAGCTTTCTATTTCTTTTGGGTTTTCTATTTTTAGTAGAGTATAGATTCTCAAAATATGTTCTGAAAATTCTCTGAATTCCCTGGGGGTCTGCTGTTATACCCCCCTTTTCATTTCTGATTTTGTTAATTTGAATACTCTTTGTATTCTGGTTAGTTTGTATAAGGGTTTGTCCATCTTACTGACTTTCTTCTCAAAGAACCAATTTTTTTTGATTCATTGATTCTTTGTATTGTTCTCTTTGTTTCTATTGTACTGATTTCAGCCCTAAGTTTGATTATTTCCTGCCGTCTACTCCTTCTAGGTGAGTTTGCTTCTAATTGTTCTAAAGCCTTCAGCTGTGTTGTTAGGTCTCTTGTGTGAGCTTCTCTTGTTTTTTTTTTTTTTTTAATAGCCATCTAGTGCTACAAATTTTCCTCTTAAGACTGCTTTTATTGTGTCCCATAAGTTTGGGTATGTTGTAGACTCATTTTCATTAAATTCTAGAAAGTCTTTGATTTCTTTCTTAACTTCTTCCCTGACCCAGAGGTGTTTCAATGTAGAGATGTTCAGTTTCCATGAGTTTGTAAGATTTTTGTTGTTGTTGAATTTTAACTTTATGCCATGTTGGTCTGATATTATACAAGAAGTTATTCCCATTTTTTTGTAACTATTGATATTTGCCTTATGACCATGAATGTGATCAGTTTTAAAGAAAGTTCCATGGAGTGCTGAGAACTATGTATATTCCTTTGTGTTCAGATGAAAACTTCTGTAAATATCTATTAAGTCCATTTGCATCACAACATCTGTTAGATCCCTTATTTCTTTGTTGATTCTTTGTCTGGTTGACCTATCCAAGGGTGAAAGTGGGGTATTGAAGTCTCCCACTATTAGAGTATGATATTTGATGTGGGGGTTTAAGCTTTAGTAGTGTTTCTTTTACATATGAAGGTGCTCTAATATTAGGGGCATAAATATTCAGGATTGAGAGCTCATCTTGATGGATTTTTTCTAAGATGAATAAATAATCCTAACCCTAACTTGTCTGTCGTTATCTCTTTTGATTGATCTTTGTTTGAAGTCTGCTTTGTTGGATATTAGTATAACACCACCAGCTTGATTCTTGGGGCTATTTGGCTGAAAAGTCTTTTCTCATCTCTGTACTCTGAGCCTATGTTTGTCTTGTGTTGATGTGTATTTTTTGTATGCAGCAGAAATTTGGCTTCTGTTTTTGTATTCATCATGTTAGGATGTGTATTTTTATGGGTGGATTCAGTCCATTGATGTTTAGGGATATTAATGATCACTGACTGTTACTTCCTGTTGTTTTTGGTGATAGTTTCTGTGTATTTCCTTTCTTACGGTTTTTCTTCTGGGATTTTAGATTGTTTGTGGTTTCATGAGTGTATCTGTTCTTGTTAGGTTGGAGTTTTCCCTCAAGTTCTTTCTGTACTGCTGGATTTGTAGATAGCTATTGTTTCAACTTGTCTTTGTCATGAAATATCTTTCTTATTCCATCTATGGTGATTAATAGTTTTGTTGGGTATAGTAGTCTGGGTTGGCAGCTATGCTCTTTTAGTGTCTGTATAACTTCTGACCAGGATCTTCTCGCTTTCACTGTTTCTATTGAATAGTCTGGTGTTATTCTGATGGGTCTGCCTTATAAGTAAGTTGACCCTTTTCCTTTGAAGCCCTTAATATTTTTTTCTTTGTTCTGAATGTTTTGTGGCTTAATTATTATATGGCAAGCAGACTTTTTTGGGGGTCCTATCTATTTGGTGTTCTGTAAGCTTCTTGTATCTTTATAGTCATTTCCTTCTTTGAGTTGGGAAAGTTTTCTTCTCTGATTTTATTGAATACATTATCTGTGCCTTTGAGCTGGTATTCTTCTCCTTCTTCTAAGGTTTGGTCTTTTCATGGTGTCCCAAATTTCCTGAACATTTTTGTGTTATGGCTTTTTTGGTATTGATGTTTTCTTTGAGTGATTTACCTATTCTCACTATTGAGTCTTCCACTCCAGAGATTTTCTCTTCCATCTCTTGGATTCTGTTGCTTATTCTTGTATCTGTAGCTTCAGATCATTTCTTCAAATTCTCTACTTCAACTTTTGCTTTATTTTGTGCCTTCTTTATTGTTTCTGTTTCAATTTTTAGTTTCTGAAATGATTATTTCATTTGTTGGATTTCTCTTTCTTGGTTGTCTTTCAAGAATTTGTTCATCTCTTCCAATTTTTTGGTTTTTTTTCTATTTCTTTAAGAAACTTTTTAATATCCTCTTTTAAGGCTTCTATCATCTTCCTACGAGTGTTGTTTCCTTCTGTTTTTCTCTTCACTGCTGTGTTCAGATCTTGGTGTTTTAGAGACATTAGCTTCTTCTGCTATTGCTTTGTTGTTCTTTATATTGTAATATGTATTTTTGCACTGGTGCCTGCCCATTGCTTCCTTGGTTCACTCTTAGTCAGGTCTTAGTGGAATCTTAGTCCATTGTGGCTACAGGGGTTGTGTGTCTCCTGTCTGCTCTGGAGTCTTCATGATTTCTTGCTCTGGTAAGGTCATGGTATCCTCACTGTGTGAAGCTGCCTGACTCCCACTCCAACTCAGACAACCTGCATCAGGCTGTTCAGAGAGATGTCCATTCTGACTTCTTCATTCTTCATAACATTACAATTAGCAGGAGCAAGTAGAACCTTTGAATGAACAGATGTCACATGATGGAAAATATTAATGAATATAAGTGCAGTAGAGGCTGAGACTGAGGGAAACTGGCTTCTGGAGAGCAGTCCTCAGGACACTGTTAGCAATAACTCTGTCGTCCTTCGTTTTCTCCTGACCTGCCTCACAGTGTCTGAGGGAGACTGGTCTGATACTGTCTTCTTCTGTGTGATCAGGTCTAGGAGTTGAGAACCCTTTATTTTTTTTCACATACTCCCATTACTGAAGATAATGGGTCTCTGTTTCTTCTGGGCCAAGAAAAACCAACAATTCTACACAGATAAAGAAGGCTATTTTTCATGTGGTAAAGATGAGTGAAAACAATAAAGAGTAATGTATGTTGGTCCCAAACCTGTACAATCTGGCCTCCTTGTGTGAAATTAAAGGTGAGACTGCCAATCACAGCACTTTACTCCCCACACCTGTGAATGAACGGCTAAGATCATGAGATAGCATATTAATATGTTTACCCAACTGTTCAGGTGTATTTTTTTCATTAAGACTTTACCTTTTAAAATAGAATTATAAAAACACATAAGTCTGAGTTGAGACAAAGAGAAAAGGTTAGCAGAAGGTAATTTCTGAACAGAAGACATGTATATCAAACTTGATAGTAAATTTGGTACAAGTATCTGAAAGCTTGATTTTCCATATTTAAATGCTCTAATAGAACCCTAATATTCTCCCAAAGGTCCACAAGGCCATGGCACTATTGAGAAGTAATAGAACTTTAAACTTCAAAGAACTTTAAAGAGGTGGTACCTAGTGGGATGACTGGAAGAATGCCCTTGAAAGGGATTTTGAAACCCCTGTGCCCCATTCCCTTTACTTCTGAACTGCTATGAGGATTCTTTAGCTGGGTGCTCTCACCATAGTGTGTGTCCAAAAGCAATGTGATCATGACAGAAGAATGACTAAGACAATCAGGCAAACTATGTCATGGTTATAGCCACACATCAAGGATTTACAGAACCTGAGGTTACAGGTTATCTCAATGACATAAACTGTTTTTCTTGGAAGATTACAAAGCTTCTTTCATGTCAGTCCCTTCTTAAACTGAGAGAGGCTTCTAACAAGTAATGTAAGTGCTCACTAACTTAGCTCTTCTCTTTGTTCCCTGACAGTCCCCAGTTCTAATGTGGGGACCTGGAGGCTTCTGATTGGGTCTTAATTCCAAGACTAATTGTTCACTTTGCAGCAAAGTCTTCTTGTTTTATGTAACCCTGAGCTGCCCCATCTCTTTAAACACCTCCATCTCTCTGTTCACTCGACCATCTCCTTTTCTAATACCCTTAGTTGGTTTTGGTAACAGACCACCAGTGTCATGTAAGCATCAACTAGCAATAAATGAGGCTCCTCTGGATGGGTAGGGCTTGCTAATAATCTTGAAATAAAGGAAGTTTTCTGCCATAGTTATGTTTGTTGCATAACACTAGTGTTTATTTTAATATTGTTTTTATTTTATTTTGAAATCACTCACCTCACAGCTAGTCCAGAAGCACCTGCAATAACACTGGGAAAACATTTATGTGTTTTTCTTTCAACTTTTAACACCAGTGTATTCTTTAGCATCCTACAGGGAAGTTCTGTTTTCAATTTTCTGGGTATTGTTTCCTAAGTAGCCAGTTATTTTTAATAGGTGATATCTCTGGGATGTTGTTGCTCTTTGCCAGTATTAGTTAGGATCATTGTGCTAATATTTCATGTTAATTCTAGTGGCAGAGGTAACAAGAGCTACAGAACCGAAACAGATACTCAGTTCAACTAAGATTAGGTAAGCAACTGCAGGAGGGAGCAGGTATGAAATACAGGGAAAAGCACAAATGAGTAAAATGAGCCTAGTACAATTATTTAAAAACAACAAAGCATTTCAACTAATACAATGAATACTTTGTTTTTGATAAATTATGGTGAATGTAATGTACTGTAATACATTACATGCCCTGTCTTAGTTACTTCTCTACTGTTATGACAAATCACGATGATGAAAGCAAGTAGTAGAGGAGTTTGTTGGGACTTGCAGTTTCAAAGACTGACCATCTTGGTGGGGACCATAACAACATGATTATGAATAAGTAGCTGAGATCTGACATTTGATTCACAAGCAAGATGCAGAGAGAGAGGGAGAGTGGGGGAGAGAGAGGAAAAGGTAAGAGAGAGAGAGAGAGAGAGAGAGAGAGAGAGAGAGAGAGAGAGAGAGAGAGGCTGATTGAGAATAGTGTGGTCTTCTGAAACCTCAAAGCCTAACCCCAATGACATCCGTTCCTCCAATAAGGCCACACCTCCTCATCTTTCCCAACCAGTTCCATCAAATGTGAAACAGCATTCAAATGAATGAGCCTATGGAGACCAATCTCATTCAAGCTTTTAGGTACATATTTTACTTTTCATTTGTATTTCAGTTTGGGGGATACTACAGGGTGTTATATATACATCCATTATTCAGTATGCTTTCTAAAGCAGAAACAAGTGAGGAATGGTCACATTCAGCTATCTTTGTTATACAGTCAAACCTACCTGCCTAGGGATGTGAGTGCCCACAGTAGGCTAGGCCCTGTTACTTTAGTTAACAACTGGGAAAATGTTCGCAACAGGTTCACAGGCCAATCTATGGAGGAAATTCATCAACTGAAATTCCCTCTTTCAGCCTGTGTCAAGCTATCCACTAGGTATTTTTCACTATATCTTTATTTTTAATGTAGAAACATTTTACAGTTATGAAAAAAGACAAGCAAAATGTATTGGGGGGTCCAGGAGAGGGGAAGTAAAAGGGAGAAGACAGAAGGCAAAAACAAGGTAACACAAAGATGAGGACATCTTGATGCTTGTTCACTTGTTTCCTTGATACACTGCAAAGTTAAGCTCTTTATGGTCAGTGTTATAAGCTAATATGTATTTTGGATTCAGAAAAATAGCACCCAGCTTAGATATAAAACAGCTCTACCATTGCCTCCCAAGTGTCTCATACCTCCCCATGTAGTCAAGCCCTCCCCCTCCCCCTGTAGTCAAGCCCTCCCCTTCCCCCTGTAGTCAAGCCTTTCCCCTCCCCCTGTAGTCAAGCCTTTCCCCTCCCCCTGTAGTCAAGCCCTCCCC
>PVIH01026828.1:7751-18137 GCA_004025045.1 Sigmodon hispidus | reverse complement strand
TGGTTTTGTTCCTTTAGTTTGTTTATATGATGGATAACATTTACAGTTTTTCATATGTTAAACCAGCCCTGCATTTCTGGGATGAAGCCTACTTGGTCATGGTGGATGATATCTTTTATGCATTGTTGTATACGGTTTGCCAAAATTTTGTTGAGAATTTTCACATCAATATTCATGAGGGAAATTGGTCTGTAATTCTTCTTCTTTGTTGTGTCTTTGACTGGCTTGGGTATTACGGTAATTGTGGCCTCATAAAAGGAACTTGGCAATATTCCTTCAGTTTCTACTGTGTGAAATAGTTTGAGGAGTAATGGTAGTAATTCTTCTTTGAATGTCTGGTAGAATTCGGCACTGAAACCATCTGGACCAGGGCTTTTATTTTTGGGGAGGTTTTTAATGACAGCTTCAATTTCCTTAAGGGTTATAGGCCGGTTTAGGTAATTAATCTGATCTTCATTTAATTTTGGTAGATGGTGCCTGTCCAGAAAGCTGTCCATTTCTTCTAGGTTTTCCATTTTTGTGGAATACAGATTTTCAAAATATGACCTGATAATTCTCTGTATTTCCTGGGGGTCTGTTGTTATGTCCTCCTTTTCATTTCTGATTTTGTTGATTTGGATACTCTCTGTCTGTTTTTTGATTAGTTTGGTTAAGGGCTTATCTATCTTGTTAACTTTCTCAAAGAACCAACTCTTAGATTCGTTGATTCTTTGTATTGTTCTTTTTGTTTCAATTGTATTGATTTCAGCTTTAAGTTTGATTATTTCCTGCGGTCTACTCCTTCTAGGTGAGTTCACTTCTAATTGTTCTAAGGCTTTCAGCTGCACTGTTAGGTCTCTAGTGTGGGATTTCTCAAGGTTTTTCATGTTGGCATCTAGCACTATGAATTTTCCTCTTAAGACTGCTTTCATTGTGTCCCACAAGTTTGGATATGTTGTAGATTCATTTTCATTGAATTCTAGGAAGACTTTGATTTCTTTCTTAATTTCTTCCTTGACCCAGAGATGGTTCAGCTGAGTGATGTTTAGTTTCCATGTGTTGGTAGGCTTTCTTTGGTTTTTGATGTTGTTGAACTCTAACTTTAGGCCCTGGTGGTCTGATATGTTACAAGGGATTATTTCCATTTTTGTATCTGTTGATATTTGCTTTATGAGCAATTATGTGTTCAATTTTGGAGAAAGTTCCATGAGAAGCTAAGACATATGTATATTCCTTGCCTTTGGGTGGAAGGTTCTGTAGATATCTATGAAATCCATTTGCATCATAACCTCTTTTAGACTCCTTATTTCTCTTTAGGTTCTGTCTAGTTGATCTATCCAGGGTTGAAAGTGGGGTTTTGAAGTCTCCCACTATTAGGGTGTAAGAATTGATGTGGGATTCGAGCTTTAGCAGTGTTTCTTTTACATAATTAGGTGCCCGTATATTAGGGGCATAAATATTTAAGATTGAAATCTCCTCTTGACCAATTTTTCCTGTGATGAATAAGTAGTGACCATCTTGGTCCCTTTTAATTGCTTTTAGCTTAAAGTCTACTTTGCTAGACATTAGGATTGCAACCCCTGCTTGTTTCTTAGGACCGTTTGATCAGAAAATTTTTCCCAACCCTTTATTCTAAGCCTGTGTTTGTATTTGTGTTTGAGGTGTGTTTCTTGTAGGCAACAGAAAAATGGCTTCTGTTGTTGTATCCATCTTGTTAGTGTGTGACGTTTTATAAGAGAGTTGAGTCCATTGAAATTAAGGGAAATTAGTGACCATTGACTCATATTTCCTGCCATTTTTGGTGGCAACTTGTTTGTATTTCCTTTCTCTAGGGTATTCTTCTGTGGACTTTTTGATTGTTTGTGATTTCGTGGGTGTATCTGTGGTTCTTAGGTTGGAGATTTCCCTCTAATACTCTCTGTAGTGCTGGATTGGTAGATAGATATTCTTTCAGTCTGACTATGTCCTGAAATACCTTGTTTACTCCATCTATGGTGATTGATAATTTTGCAGGGTATAGTATTCTAGTTTGGCATCCATGCTGTTTTAGCATCTGTATAACTTCTGACCAAGCCCTTCTAGCTTTCATCGTTTTCATTGAATAGTCAGGCGTTATTCTGTTGGGTCTGCCTTTATATGTGAGTTGGCCCTTTTCTTTTGCAGCTCTTAAAATTTTTTCTTTGTTCTGTATGTTTTGTTGCTTGATTATAATGTGGCATGCTGACTTTTTTTTGGGGATCATACCTATTTGGTGTTCTGTAAGCTTCTTGTATCTTTATAGGCATTTCCTTCTTCAGGTTAGGGAAGTTTTCTTCTATGATTTTATTGAAAATATTATCTGTGCCTTTGAGCTGGTATTCTTCTCTTTCTTCTATTCCTATTATTCTCAAATTAGGTCTTTTCATGGTGTCCCAGATTTCCTGAACATTTTGAGTTGTGGCTTTTTTAGTTTTACTATTTTCTTTGACTGATATATCTATTTGAGCTACTGAGTCTTCCACTTCAGAAATTCTATCTTCCATCTGTTGAACTCTGTTTATTATGCTTGTATCTGTGGTTCCAGCTTTTTTCTTCAGGTTTTCTATTTCCATCTTTGCCTCAATTTGTGCCTTTTTTATTGCTTCTATTTCAGCTTTTATTTCAGCTTTTAGTTCCTGGCATGTTTCTTTCATAGATTTGTTCATCTCTTCCACTTGTTTGTTTGTATTTTCTTCTATTTCTTTAAGGCTTTTTTTCATATCTTCTTTGAGAGCTTCAGTGATCATCAAAAAGGAATTTTTGGTGTTGCTTCCTTCTGTTTCCTCTTCATTGCTCAGTTCAGGCCTTGTATTTGTAAGATCGCCACTCTCTTCTGGAGTTACCATGTTGTTCTTTGTATTGTTATGTAATTTTTTGCACTGACGTTTGCCCATGGCTTCAGTGGTTCATGATTGGATTTTTCCTGGTCAGTTGTGGCACTAGGGCTTGTGTGCCTCCTGTCACCTCTCTGGGCAGGGTCTGAATCTACCCTTCAGGGACCTCTATAGTTGTCTGTTTCACACGGTTTGATGTGGTGGTGGGCAGCCATGCAAATTCCCTCAGCAGAAGCTGTGGGTATGGTGACCAGCAGAGTTTATCTGCCCCTGCTCCAGAGTGTGCTGGGACTCTGCAGACAGCACTTGGTCCCGAAGCAGAACCTGAAGCTTTGGGAGCTCAACTCTCCCTCCCAGGCTGGGATATAGGCGCTTGGGCCTGTTGACCCCTCTTCACCTCTGGGCGGGGTCTGAGTCTGTCCTTCAGAGATCCCTGTAGTTGTTGGGTCACTCAGTTCGAGGTGGCGGTGGGTAGCCGTGCAAATTCCCTCAGCAGGATCTGTGGGTATGGTGACCAGCAGAGTTAATCTGCCCCTGCTCTAGAGTGCGCTGGGACTCTGCCTACCTCAATTTCTATCTCCAGAATTTCCATTGGTTTGTATTTTCTTTATTGTCTGTATAACAATTTTGAAATAGTTTAATTTTGAATTATTTCCTACATTGGTTTGATTGCTTTTTCTTGGCTTTCTTTAAGGAATTTATTGACTTTTTCCTACTTTTCTTTGTGTTTTATAATTTTGTTTCTTTTCCTTTTTTTATTATGAATAAAGTCATATTGTTTTAGCCATGTATCCCCTTGTTCAAACTCGCTTTTCCCTTCTGCCCCTCTCAGTCACTCTCTATTCTCCTCATCTCCTTATCTCCTCCCCAACAAGGGCAGAAGGTCTGAAGGACCCTATGTGGCTTAGTTTAGCATCCACTCCTGGCAGATCCGCTTTCCTCGCCCCAACATCAAGACTGGGTTTGGTGTTCCTCTGGAGGGAGTGGAATCTAAGGTGCTAGTCCAAGGTCTTTCAGATCCCAAGCTGTTCAATGGTTGTGGTTTGCAGCTTGGACATGCTTTGCTTTTTGCTTTTTTGTTTAAAGTCCACTAATGAGTGAGTGCAGCCTCTGCTTATCTTACTGGGTTTCTGATATCTCATTCAAGAGGATACTCTCCAAATCCAACTATTTGCCTGCAAACTTTAGAATGTCATTTTTTTTTCTTACTGCTGAGTAGTACTCCATTGTGTAGATGTACCACAGTTTGTTAATCCATTCCTTATTTGAGGTGCTTCCAAAATTTATTTAAGAGAACTTTTTATTTTCTCTTTAAGTGGCCTATCATCTTCATAAAGTTATTTTTAATGTTGTGTCCTTCTGTTTTTTCTATATCAGATTGTTCATGTCTTGCTGTTGTAGTCCCACGAGGTCCTGTTGGTACCATATTGTTCATTATGTAGTTGAATGTATTATTGCACTGGTGTCTACCCAACTATCTCTTCCTCAAAACAATACAAGTGGTACCTGTATCTCCAGGAAATGTTCTTTGTCTCATTATCTGTGACTCTGGGAGCAACTGATGCTATAGTGGATGTTTGCATTTAAAGGTCAAATGGGACTTAAAGATTAGAGGGGCAGATGAAGAGGGTTGTGGAGAAACCTGCACCCAAGACAGAGTTAATTTCTGGTTGGCTAGTATGGTTACAATTGGCTATGGTGGGGCCATAGGTATGTATGCCACAGGACATAGGGCCTAGAGAGTAGGCTGTCCAGTGAGATAGCTGTCATTCACCTCTTGGTCCAATCTGTAAAGGCAGTGTTTGTTTTATATATCTTCAGAATTTGAGAAACATTTTAAAAGCAAACTAATAATAAACACAATTAAATCATATATCATTAATAAGTATATAATTTGGGAAGTTCATATTTGTGAAAACATTGAGGTATTTTGAAGAAAGAACAGAACACTGTTCATCAATATAATTTTTGTTTTCTTTCTTAGAATAAAATAATTTTATATCCTGCAATAGTTCATTTACTTGTAAATATGTATTAATTATCATCATCTAATACATCTATTATGAGAAAGTATAAACTCATGGGAAAGTTCTAGGCAGCTTAACTCCATTTTCTTCATTACTATATTCTTGATTCATTTTTTTCTGGCATAATATTTTTATTTACTATTTGGCAATTTTACATCCTGCATCCCATCAAGCTCAGTTATCAGTTCTCTCAGTTTCATACCCACTCTTATGATCTCCCCATTTACAAAAAAAATGCCCATTCATGCCACTCATTTACTTAGTGGAGCATAATTAAACTCCCTGTGGCCAGGCCCTTAAAGAAAACAAGTCTTTCCTCACCCATACTCCACCTCAATGCAGAAGTGAGGCACTGTATGATTTAACTATGTTCTAGCCTTGAGTTCTTGTGTACAATGACATTTTTTTTAAAGTCCACCAATGAGTGAGTACATTCCTTGCTTGTCTTTCTGGGCTTTCTGCATTTGTGATACCTCATAAAGGAGGATTTTCTCCAAATCCATCCATTTGCTTGCAAATTTTAGATATCATTTTTTTTTTTTACTGCTGAGATGTGTTCATTAAATAATGTTACATAAAATGATCAAAATATTTCTTTCAGTTTTCTTGTTCATTTAGTCATTAGCTCATTGAAATTCAATAGATGTCTGCATATACTGTAGACTTTGTTTCCTCATACAAATCTCTACCTGCATAAATAAGCATTTCACTTAAAGGAATGGATTTAAACAACAGGCTACTGTTTGTCACCAAAATTCTGCTTGTTGTATTGTTATTCCTGCAACTGAATACTTTGGTCGCTGTACTTTATGGTTTGGTCTGTATTGACCTCATTTTGTCTACTGCTATCATGAGAGACCCTTCGGAAATCTGGCTAAGACTGATGTTTATTTTCTTTTCAGCAGTATCAGTCTTTCTTGTCCTTTTGAAGAAGTTATTTTGAAATATTTGGTATTTTTTTTTTTTGGAATTAAAGCTCACAATACTTTTGCTTAATTATAATCTATTAATAAATTATTCCATGTGGTGATATATTATATATTTACTAAATACAGTCTATAACATCAAAGGACAGAGCCACTTCTCCAGCTTTTCTTTTGTTTTTGTTGTAATTTTCAAGATGGGTTTTCTGTGTAACAGTCTTGGCTGTCCTGGAACTTGCTTTGTAGATCAGGCAGGTCTTGAACTCACAGAGATCCTTCTGCCTCTGCCTCCCAAGTACTGGGAATAATGGCACATGCCACTACTGCCTTGCTTTAGCTCTTCACACACAGATGGAGCTTTGTCTCCCAAGTGATGGGATTAAAGGCCTGGGTCATCACTCCCTGACATTCATGGCTTGGCTGTGGGTTATTCTGTCCTCTGATATTTCAGATTAATTTTACTAAATATACAATATTTAACCAGAGTTTTATTTAAAATAAATGAATATTTCTCAGTTCAAATCTGTGTCTCTCTGTATTTAACAGGAGAAAATGATGATGAACACATTTAATACTGACTTTATTTTTGAATTTGTATTTAGAAACAAAAACCTTTCCATCATAAATCAAAGAAACTTTTGATGGTTCTAATATGAATCTATTTGTAATTGTAACTTTTTTCTTATTGACATAAAATGATGCTTATTAGGACTTTCTCAATACATTTTAGTATGTCTGTCAGTGATGATAATAAGAGTTTTCCAGAAAGGCTCAAAGAGATTTCTCTTAAAAACAAATCTGACATAAAAAAATAATATAAACTTGCTAAAATATGTGTGCACACATAATTACCTTTGTGTGTTCTTATTTACATGACTAAAATTTAATACCCCTGATTATAATCTACACTGCTTTTTAAAAATCATACTAAAGCAATAATTATTGTATAAAAAATTCATATTAGCTACATTACTAAACTTTTGGACAAGTCACACTATAAATTAAATGTGTTCATATCTAATACTTAGTATGAAAGTTAACTATCTGAGTTATGATGAGTAAAGCTTTCTGATAAGTGAATTTGAAAAATACTTCAGTATGGCTAGCTACAGTTGCTAAGCTTGGTGAGCTAAGGGTAAATTTGAGAGAACCTATCTGAATTACATGGAAAAGAGATAACAAGAAAGTCTCCAATTTGCAGCCTTGGTCACTGCAGGTACCTCTACATATACATACCTACATAGGTATCTGAATACACACACAACTCAAATGCATATAGATAAGGGGGGATTAATTTTTTTTAGAAGTGTAAGCTATATAATGATGAAGAGATAAAGAGACAAATTACAAAACTATATCTACAATAAAATTTAAAAGAATACCTTTTCACAGTATTATTATGAGAATTGAATTCAATAACATTTCTCATTCATTATGTACCATTGAAACCTTTAGAAAATCTGATATGATATCTACAGATCCTTCCACCCAAAGGCAAAGGAATATACATATTTCTCAGCTCCTCGTGGAACTTTCTCCAAAATTGACCACATAATTGGTCATAAAGCAAATATCAGCAGATACAAAAAATGGAAATAATCCCTTGTAACATATCGCACCACCAGGGCCTAAAGTTAGAGTTCAACAACATCAACACCCAAAGGAAGCCTACCAACTCATGGAAACTAAACATCAATCAGATGAACTATCTTTGGGTCAAGGAAGAAATTAAGAAAGAAATCAAAGTCTTCCTAGAATTCAGTGAAAATGAATCTACAACATATCCAAACTTGTGGGACACAATGAAAGCAGTCTTAAGAGGAAAATTCATACCGCTAGATGACTATATAAAAAACCTTGAGAAATCCCACACTAGAGACCTAACAGCGCAGCTGAAAGCCTTAGAACATTAGAAGCGAACTCAGCTAGAAGGAGTAGACGGCAGGAAATAATCAAACTTACAGCTGAAATCAATACAATTGAAACAAAAAGAACAATACAGAGAATCAACGAATCTAAGAGTTGGTTCTTTGAGAAAGTTAACAAGATAGATAAGCCATTAGCCAAACTAATCAAAAAACAGAGAGAGAGTATCCAAATCAACAAAATCAGAAATGAAAAGGGGGACATAACAACAGACCCCCAGGAAATACAGAGAATTATCAGGTCATATTTTGAAAATCTGTATTCCACAAAAATGGAAAACCTAGAAGAAATGGACAGCTTTCTGGACAGGTACCATCTACCAAAATTAAATGAAGATTAGATTAATTACCTAAACCGGCCTATAACCCTTAAGGAAATTGAAGCTGTCATTAAAAACTTCCCCAAAAATAAAAGCCCTGGTCCAGATGGCTTCAGTGCCGAATTCTACCAGACATTCAAAGAAGAATTACTACTGTTACTCCTCAAACTATTTCACACAGTAGAAACTGAAGGAATATTGCCAAATTCCTTTTATGAGGCCACAATCACCCTAATACCCAAGCCACTCAAAGACACAACAAAGAAGGAAAATTACAGACCAATTTCCCTCATAAATACTGATGTGAAAATTCTCAACAAAATTTTGGCAAACCGTATACAACAATGCAAAAAAGATATCATCCACCATGACCAAGTAGGCTTCATCCCAGAAATGCAGGGCTGGTTTAACATATGAAAAACTGTAAATGTTATCCATCATATAAACAAATTAAAGGAACAAAACCACATGATCATATCCTTAGATGCAGAAAAAGCCTTTGACAAAATCCAACACTCCTTTATGATTAAAGCCCTGGAGAGATCAGGAATACAGGGAGAATACCTAAATATAATTAAGGCGATTTACAAGAAGCCGACAGCCAGTATCAAACTTAATGGAGAAGAACTCAAAGCAATCCCACTAAAGTCAGGAACTAGACAACGATGTCCTCTCTCCCCTTATCTATTCAATATAGTTCTCGAAGTTTTAGCCAAAGCAATAAGGGAACAAAAAGAGATTAAGGGCATACAAATTGGAAAAGAAGAAGTGAAGCTATCTCTATTTACAGATGATATGATTGTATACATAAGTGACCCACAAAATTCTGCCAAGGAACTGCTACAGCTGATAAACACCTTCAGCAATGTAGCAGGATACAAGATAAACTCAAAGAAATCAGTAGCCCTTCTATACACTAAAGATAGAAGAGCTGAAAAAGAAATAAGGGAAACATTATCCTTCATATTAGCTGCAAATAGTATTAAATACCTTGGAGTAACTATAACCAAAGAAGTAACAGACCTATTTGACAAAAATTTTAAATCATTGAAGAAAGAAATTGAAGAGGATATCAGAAAATGGAAAGCTCTCCCATGTACCTGCATTGGTAGGATCAACATAGTAAAAATGGCAATTCTACCAAAGGCAATCTACAGATTCAATGCGCTGCCCATCAAAATCCCAACACAATATTTTTTTGGACCTTGAAAGAACAATACTCAATTTTATTTGGAATAACAGGAAAGCCAGGATTGCCAAAACAATTTTACTCAACAAAAGAACCTCAGGAGGTATCACCATCCCTGACTTCAAGCTATACTATAGAGCTACAGTAATAAAAACAGCCTGGTACTGGCATAAAAACAGACTTGCGGACCAATGGAATAGAATTGAGGATTCAGACATTAACCCAAAAACCTATAAACACCTGATCTTTGACAAAGAGGCCCAAAACATTCAATGGAAAAAAGATAGTATATTTAACAAATGGTGTTGGCATAGCTGGATGGAAGTATGTAGAAAAATGCAAATAGATCCGAGCCTGTCACCCTGCACAAAACTCAGATCCAAGTGGATCAAAGACCTTAACTTAAACCCAGCCACTTTGAACTTGATAGAAAAGAAAGCAGGAAATACACTTCTACGAATTGGCACAGGCCACCACTTCCTAAATATAACACCAGTGGCACAGGCACTAAGACCAACAATCAATAAGTGGGATCTCCTGAAGCTTGAAAGCTTCTGCAAAGCCAAGGACACTGTCAATAGGACAGAACGCCAGCCTACAGAATGGGAAAAGATTTTCACCAACCCTACAAGTGATAGAGGACTGATCTCTAAGATATATAAAGAGCTCAAGAATTTAGAGCCCAAAACCCTGAATAACCCTATCAAAAAATGGAGTACAGATTTAAAAAAGGAATTCTCTGCAGAGGAACTACGAATGGCTGAAAAGCACCTGAAAAGTGCTCTTCATCCTTAGCCATCATAGAAATGCAAATCAAAACAACTTTGAGATACCACCTAACACCTGTTAGATTGGCTAAGATAAAAGGCACAGATGACAGCCTATGTTGGAGAGGATGCGGAGCAAGGGGAACACTTCTCCATTGTTTTTGGGAGTGTAAGCTTGTTCAGCCACTTTGGAATGCAATATGGCGGTTTCTCAGAAAATTGAGAATCAATCTCCCCAAGGACCCAGCAATACCACTTCTGGGTGTATACCCTAAAGAGGCACATTCACACTTCAAAGGTATTAGCTCAACTATGTTCATAGCAGCATTATTTGTAATAGCAAGAACCTGGAAACAACCTAGATGTCCCTCAACTGAAGAATGGATTAACAAACTGTGGTACAT
>PVIH01026827.1:0-18039 GCA_004025045.1 Sigmodon hispidus | reverse complement strand
AGATAATTAAAGGCCCGAATAAACTGCAAAGAGAAGGATCCGGTGTTGCGTGCTCCTTGCGGGACGAGGTGGCACGCGACAGAGAGAGAGAGAGAGAGAGAGAGAGAGAGAGAGAGAGAGAGAGAGAGAAAGAAAGAAAGAAAGAAAGGCCTGGAACCTTGGGACATTGCTGAGCCACAACTGTGGGTGTATCTGTAAGTGTATTTCCAGGAAGATTTACTTAATAAGTGAGACCCATCCTGAGTGTAGGTGGTACAATTCTATAGGCTGAGGTCCTGAAATAAATTATAAAAGATGAAGGAAGACAAAAGGCAGTCAAACAGCAGCATTTATTTTTTTGCTCTTCAACTGTGGCTAGAATGTTACCGTCTATCACATATACTGCTATTGATGATAAGTCATTCCCTCAAATTATGTGCCAAAATCAAACCTCTTCTTTATTAAACTGCTTCTTGTCAGATATTGTCTCACAAAAGATTGGTGGTGATGTCATCTTCTGTCTCTCTGTGAAGATAAAACTCATTTATCCTCCCTAGAAGGGCAGCTCATCACCCAATCATCTAAGGAATCTCAAACTACTATAAGCAGAGGCAGAGCTAAGAAGATCTAATTATTTTGCCTAAGACAATTTTATCATGCATGGTAGCCCTTCTGTATTTTTCCAATACTTTGTTGAAATCTAATAAAAACTTACAGAACTAAATCAGCTCCTGAGAGGAACAGAAACAATAGTCCCATACACCATCTCTGTATGTGTTCTAAAAGGGGATATACCAGATAAGCCTTCCTGATAGACTGAGCAGTCCAGCAATGGGCATCTGCATGGTGAAGAGGCAGACAGCCCAGCAACTCCCCAGTTCTGAAAGCTAGATGCCTCGTCAATTTCTGTATTGTGCTAGAGAGTTATGAGGTAACAACAAAATTAATTAACTGGTTGTCGTCACAATATTAAGAACTATTAAAAGGTCACAGCATTAGGAAGGTCGAGAGCCTCTGTTCTAACTGCTTTTCAGCAATTTGAGTTCTCTCTTTTGAGAATTACATTTTTAGATTTGCATGCACTTTTAAATATTGGGTTATTTGTATTCTTGATATCCAGATTTTTAGTTCTTCACTTATTTTGGATATAACTACCCCTTTGACTTGATACCGTTATTTGTTTTTCTTCCACAAAATTCTGAGATTAAAATGCAGGTCTGTTGTATGCCAAGCAAACAACTTTTCACTGAGACACATACCCAGCTTTCATTTCCTTTTTTCCCCCTCACTAAGTTGTTTATGATGGCCTTGAACTTGTGATCCTCCTACCTTAGATGACTTGAAGAGTTAGGAGGAACACAGGCATGAATGATAATCAAATGTGCTTTGTTCTGCTCTAATAAGATTGCCATGTACTGTATTAGGGCCTAGTCAATCTCAGTCTGACTTCTTAGCTAATTACATCTGCAGAGACTCTATTTCTAAAAATGGCAGTCCTGGTAGGTTCTGTGTAGGCATGAATTCTTAAGAAGGGTACTATCCCACTTACTACAGATATATGTTTTTGAGGCAGAAAGAAAAGACTATCCTAACTGAGTTTTAAGAAGTAAATTTCAAGGCTTTGAGATGGCTTTTTATGTCAGAAATATATAAAAAGAAATTTCAGGTAGCCTCTTGGATCTAATATTTAAAAATGAAATCAGGACTTTCTATCTATATCACATGAAAATAAATTCTGATGACAACTTGAATGTAAAAAGGGACTAAGCTCCAGGGATGATGTAGCCAGTTGATAATTAAAGGTAACCATGCCAACTCTGGGAGCTTCTCCAAACCATGGCCAGTACTTCTAACCCATGGAAACAAAGAGATAACACATACACAGTCTTTTATGGTATGAAATCTATTGTCATTTTTTATATTGTGATTGTTAAAGTGTTTTTAAATTTTTTTGTAGACTTCTCAGAATCTCCTTCATAGGCCTGCCTTTAGCTCTGAGTTGTAAATACTGCCTCTCTGTGTATTCTCATGAACCACTAGGAGGGCTCTGTAAAGCTGGAGTGTACTTCAAAAATAAGAACCTCATAGGTTCTGTATTCTATCATCTTGTTGCACAAATAAAAAAATCTTAACCATGTACATAGCAATTGATTCTTGATTACAGAGCTAACAAGGAAAAGGGGCCAAACACAGGACTCCCAGGATCCAAGATAATTTTCCCCCAATATTATGGATCTTCAACTGTAGACCTTCCAGATTTGTGCCATAAAACAACAGCAGAACTAAACATGTCACTTTTTTTTTTTAAAAAAAAAAAAAAAGGTATGTAAGTTATGCAGTTTGCAGTAATTAATGTTGGTTGTAAGTTTGGCTGGATTGAAAAATGCCAAGGAAATAAATAAAAAACATGTCTGAGTATGTCTGAGGGCATTTTCTGAGACAAATGACTAATGATGGAAGAAGACCTGCTCACACTATTCAGTATGTCATGTGTTTCTTGAAATAAACAATGAAGAGGGTCTATTAGCAGAGATTCTCCCTTCCTATGCACTCTGCTCTGTGTGTGTGTGTGTGTGTGTGTGTGTGTGTGTGTGTGTGTGTATCTCCTGAACACCATGAGGCAAGCTATTGCTCTCCACTATAGTCCCTGCCATAATAGAAGGAAGCCTCTTAATACCTGAATACCTGTGATCCCAAATAAATACTTCTCATATATTTTTTCAAAAAAATGAGTTATTCAATAAAATCTCCAGGGTTATGTTTTCCTACAGAATCTGTAAAGTAACTTAGGAGAAAATTGACTGAGAATGACCATGTATTCATTCTTCTGAACAAAAAAGCATAAGTTATTAAATACTATTAGGTACTATATTAGTTACTTTTAGCATTACTATGATAAAATCTACCACAGAAGCAATTTATGTAAAGAGAGTTTATGTTCACTTACCATCTGAGGGGGCACTCTATCATGATGGAGCAGACATGGAGGAAAGAACAGGAGGCAACCATTTCTACTTTAGGACCTCAACCATGGAATGGCACTCTCCACATTCAAGACTTGCCTTTCAACTTCAGTGAAACCCCCTCTAAAACATCCTCCTGGACACTCTCAGAGATTTATCTTGCTGCTCATATATCCTGTCAAGGTGACAGTGGAGATTACCCATGACAAGCACTATGTAAAAGATGATGCTGTGCACCCTAACAGTGGAAAGTAACTTTTCTCTTGCTTCCTTCCCACTTTGTCTTGGGATCACTGTTTGCTTGTACCCTCCTTTGCAGTCTCGAGTGTTTAGAACCTTCATACTCTGTGCCTTCCCAGCTACTCTTCAAATCACTTCTCTTGGAAACACTCTCATCACCTCCCAACACTATATCAAATCCTTTTCCCAACACAAAGGGTTTGTGTGCTCAGTGGGTGGGCACCTTAGATGATGTCATTAGTGTGGATCAGAATTCATCAATAAGAAACTAGTCCAAGCAGGAAGACTTGTCAAGACTTGTTCATCCATGTCAGTATACTCTCTTGGTAGTCTTTGTGTCTACAGAGCTGGCACTGTTCTTGCTCCAATTTTCCTCAGTGAAGCTTTGTCCACCAGTCCAGTGTGGTGGGAACAGGCTCTGGTGGCTTTTGTGTTTGTATCCTGACAACCACAATGGAGAAACTTTCCATGCATAGTCTCAGTTCACTCTTGTCAGGGCTCCAATCTCTTGAGGGAAAGAATTAAATTGTTTTCTGTGTCCCCTGCTACATAAATTTTGTTTTTTCATAAACAACTTTATTTTGAAACCCAAGGAGGCCCATAGTAAGTCATTTCTTGGAAATGTAAGAAACCATGTTAACTGAAGTGAGATGGGCCTGTACAGTGTAGATTAGTGCTAGTGGATACTGTGTTTCAGAACTGAATCCAAGTGTTTCTGTGGGACTGGATAGAGGCTGGAGGGACCAAACAAGTCACCAGCTTTTCATCAAGGAACAATCTTGTTGTTCCATGAACCTCAGCTTTTCTTTGCTGGCTGATATTCATGATGGGCAAACTTTGACTTCTGACCAAAGACCTCACCATCCATGTCCACATGTCCTGCACATGGAGTACTCTGCTTTGCTATACTTTCCTCTTTATTTCCAATGTCTACATGTGAACAGTGCATAGTGCATACAATCATGATAGGAATCATTAGTTGGCCACAGCTATTACACAACATGAGACTCAAGAAACTGATCACTTATTCTACTGAACAATATTGTTCAAAACACAAAGGTTTTTCATGGGCATTAATATACATGGCAAATGATTAAAGCTTCAAAACTGAGGATGCTAACATAGACATATAGACACACACACATTCATAAGACATTCTCTCACACACTCAGGAGCACAAAGACACACATTTAAATTGTTTATATCGAATACACAAAAGACCTTAAGAGTACATATCAGTGAAGCAAGTTGGGCCTGCCATGTTGAGCACAGAGCATGGAGACACATGGATCTCAGCAAGTGGAAACCTATAAGAAAAAGTGATTAGGGAATTTGAGTTTAGTGATGTAAGAGAAGATCCAAGGAACAAGGCTTGTCCTAGACTAGAGACTGCGAGAAAGTGCAGGCAGTTCTGACTGGACTGAAAATTAAGGAACACCAATTTACTAAGGATGATGGTGGGTACTGAATAATTACATGATGATTTTACCTTTATGTTTTAGCATAGCTGAGAAAAGAAATCTCATTTTGCCTGATTTGGGTTTTATTCTGATATAATATGCAAGAAGAGAACTTTCTGTTTCCTAGTCCGCCATGATTAAATCTCAGTCACTGTACCTTTCTTTTCTTGGTGGAATATCTGAAATTATGATCAAAATAAATCTATTTTTCTCTAAGTTGTCTACATCAGGAAATGTATTCACAACAAGACAAAAGTGACACACATAGGTAGGTGAGTTGATAGGTGATAGATAGATAGATACACAGATAGACATACAGACAGACACAGACAGACAGATAGATAGATAGACAGCTATCCTGTACATGTGGCCCTAGGCACACAACTCCCTACCCAAGTAAAACTGTGGGCATGCTAAGACATAGTCTGCATATAGTTTTCTGTGGTCATAATGGTAAGAAACCAAAAAGTTTGTAACTATCAGGCAGGATAATTTTAATATGATAGTTGAAGTAAAAAGGCCCCTAAAATAATTCTGATAGATTAAGACATAGTGGTCACTACTGGACACACCCCTCCCCAGAAGGAAACTTTAAACATGGAGAAGAAATGATTATATCCATGAGGCTCAGCTCACTCAGTTAAAAGCCCATAAGCTCTTTCAAAAGTTGACTGTCGATGTCAAACTTGAACTTAATTCTATCTAGAGACTGCTCATCGTGAATATTGTGTGCCAGTGCCTCAAGCTCCTGTACCCTAGACTTTCCCTTATGATGGACTGCAATCCTGCACTGTGAGTGAGAGTGAACCCCTTTTCTCCTCAACCTGCTTTTGTCTCACTTATCACAGTCATTTATTACAAGAACAGGAAACTAAACTGAGATACCATCTCTCATCTGTCCATTTTACTGGCTCTATCTCTCTGGAGAATCCTGACTTCTTCCTTTCCACCTGGATTCTCCACCCTTTTTTGGGCCTCCACTTCTCATAGGCTCATCCATGCAGGAAGGCTACCTCCATCTTTGAAAGTTTCTATCCTGAAAACTGTGAAGAAAATCAGCCCCAATTCAACTAATTCTCAGAACCCCATTCAGCCTTGTCTATTTTTCACTCAGTCTGTCATGTCATATTTTTCGTATTGGGTCTAATTTGTCTCCTCTATAGAAATACTAAATCTTTTCCCATCTTTTTACTGATGGTATCTGGGAACCTAGACCAAAACCTGATGGCAGGTAATGTTTGAATCAGGGAGAGCCATCTGAATCTATCAGAACCCACAAGAGCATGTGAGAGAGTGTCACACGAAAGATAGTCTAAAGCAGTAGTTCTCAACTTTCCTAATCCTATAACCCTTTAAAACAGTTTCTCATGTTGCAGTAACACCCAACCATAAAAAACTATTTTTCAACAGTTATGAATCATAATGTAAATATCTGATATGTGGGATATCTAATATGTGATCCCTGTGAAAGGATCATTTGGCCACAACAGGGTTATGACCCACAGGCTGAAAACCACTTCTATAAAAGAAGTTGTTACCAGATTGCTGGCTCACCCTTAATGCTAACTTTTCTGTTCTATGTACCATTTCACTTTATTTTCTATGTATAGTTTAGAGTCTTCATCTCCTTATGATAAAAGGCAGATAATAATTCACCTCTTTCATGTATACATGTATTCTTTCACTGAGCAAATATTTATTGACTATTAACTTTTCCACCATCAAGACACAGAAGCAGATGAGTAATGGTAAAAATCTTTTGCTGGATTATACTAAGTTCAAATGCAAAATTGTGTATGTCACAATTTTAGTATAGAAACAATTACCAAAACAGAGGGGAAATTGAAGCCTCAGGCTTGTAAAAGGAAAGGCTTCATCTCACATAAATGTTTTAATTTGATGACTATAGAAGTTTCCCACAGCTTAGAGGAAAAGGCATTCCACACTCAACCTTTCCCCTTTGAGACCTGTTTCTACTATTAAGCCATGAATCATGGCTTCTCAGAATTCAACCTGGAGGCTTCAGGTCCATTTTTCTATTGATATTTCTTTATGAGAAATGCATTAGTTATGATCCATTGAATGGATTCTAAGACATTCCCCTGTGCATTTGTGTAGTTTGTATTCTTGTTTATGGTCTCAGCATTTCTTGGTTTGTCAAGAAAATCACTTCAAAACCAACTTGCATCCTTTGTGTGTATTTCTCTTACATGTTATCTGATATACAACAAAATAACTCTTGAATGAAAATAAAAATGATTATGCTAAAAAAGAAATAATTAGCATTCATGTTTGTATGATGTACGGAGACACGAATAGGCCAAAAGACTAGAGAAAGAAACCAGCATCCTAAAACCAAAAGGAATAGACTGTGAGAAATAGAATACGACAGAAGCTTAGTGACATGGTAGGAGCTTTTGTGCCACCCTCAGTGCCAGTAGCTATCACACAGAATGACTTTTTCTTCTTACTGTGAGAAGCATGCATGGCTCTCCCTGGGAATGTTAGAAAGTCTCTTATCATGAGGATACTTCCCTGTACTGTGGTAGTGGGCCATGGTGGGACTGGCCATATGATGGCTTTATCATGATGCACAACTGCTAGATAATGGCATATGCTAAATAGTGGCTGGCCTCGGTCTGGATCCTAGAGGGAAGAATGTCTCTGGAGCAGATGAATAGCCACCATTAGCACATGAGGAACAAAAAGGTATTGCTGGTGAAACCAGCAGTCTTTGGATGATAGTATAATCTTGAGATACTGTCTGATGTGAGCCCAGCATAGACGATGAACTAAAAATCACTTCAAAAACCACACCATGCTCTACAAATACAACTATGTAGTCAGAAAAGCATGGAAGTCTAAGTGCCTGGTATATTGGGATGGTCCCACTGAGTCATGTCTTTAAGAATGTGCTCAGTTCCTCCTTTGTGAACTCTAACCTGAGTACCATGAACTGATTGTCTATGAGGCACTAATACATGGATGTTAGTTGAGGTTCTAAACAATCTTGGGAACTGGGGATCATCTCATCATTTCTGTTTTTGAAGCCACTTTATATGAAACAAAAGCACAAGAACCTATAGAGACATATAGCTGAAGAGAAGTAAGCATCACCAACCAAACAAATAGACAGAGAGTATTCTGGAATTTCTGGCTCCACCAGGCCTCTGAGCCAAGTCTGCCCTTCAGAATTCTGCACAACAGTGTGAGTGTCATCTAACTGGATTGCTTGCAGCTTTCCCCCTCGAGGACCTGGTAAGCACTTCATATGTGGCTGCTTCAGCTAAGGAACTGACATTAACTTCTTCAGTGAAGTAATGATTTCTACATTTGGCTGGTGACTACTGTTTTGTGCAGAACAGTTCCAGATGACCACAGCTGTCTGTGGGATCTAGGCAAGCCTAGCCAAATTCTGAATCCAGGACAAACATAATAGCTATTTAGTTAGCTGAATGCCACTAACTAAACCTAGGAGTCATTTGTTACCCACCCATTGATAATCAGTTCACTGGCTGACGTCAGGCGTATAGCTAACTTGCCTCGAAAGGTTATGTCTGACAATTGTCACTTCAGTATACAAATCCATACTTATTCTAGCTTTGCCTATTTTGCTTTGAAGTAATAGAAACTACTACCTAAAGAAATGTACTACTCAGGCTCCCCAGACTTTCTATGCTCCCCTGAAAGTCACATGACCTCTATTCTTTGGCCAAACAAACTCTATCTGAATTTAGGAGCAGCAAGTGGATCTAGGAAATAAATTATAGTTGATATGTATTTATTATTGAGAAAGCAAGAGGACAATGCAATCATATCCCCAAACCCATCTCATGGCTTCACATTTCAACTTTAACATCTTGGAGTCAAATCAAGAAACAGCTGTGAAGAGATCATAAACAGGATAAAGAATTAAAGCCTCAAGTTGAAGCTGAAGACCACCCAGAAGCTTCCATGTACTACAAAAACAGCAACCACAAGTTGGCTGTGGAACAAATGAATAGGGTGTCTGCAGAGCTCCGCTCTCCTGGTGGTTCTAGAGGGTCATCTACGGATCTTAGCAAAAGATAGTTTCCATGTTTGTAACTCAGTCCTTCTACAGAATCATCTCTGGGGACTTATAACACATGGACAAAGCTGACTGTTCTCATCAGACATTGTTAAAAAAAAAAAAGAAGAAGCTGGCTAGTTGAGTTAGGAGAAGACTCTGTGATTATAGAGGCTTGCTGTATAGACATGACTATCTTAACTCACATGGAAATCCAACTGTGGTGGTATAAGCCTATAACCCCATTGCTGGAATGTACAGATGTGGTGATACCAAAAGATTGCGGTCCAACCATCCTAGTCAATCAATGAACTTTGGGGTCAGTGAGAAATCTGACCTCAAAAAATAAAGTGGGGAGATAGGAGAGAGAGGGGGGACGAGAGAGGAAGAGAGAACCTCTGATCCTCTCACACACAAATAATAATAATGATTGTATTGATAATAAATAAAATAAAAACAATTGATTTTATTAAAATGAGCATATGCCAATGGCTTACTATATGATGATGGTGAAACCTGGAAGCAGAGAGAGACCTAGACCAGTACCAAGAGACGGTACAGCCTTCTAAGGCCTAAACCAGAGATATAATTCCACCAGCCATGCTCCAACCCCTGATGGCATCACAATATTAAAGGAATTTTCCATTATGGCATCTGTGTGTCACACAGGCATAAACATGGTTATACATCCAGCTTGGAGCCTTGTTCTTAGTTACAGGAGCATAAACCCTTGGAAAGAGAAATCAAGGCTGAGGAAGACAGGAAGCTTTGTTTTTTATGTTCAAGAAAGCTATTCATTACTAGTGATATTGTAAAAATCACTGCAGTATGAACAGATTGTGTATCTGTCTATATTGATATGTAGTATCACCATGATGATTAAAAGCCATATGGAGTAGAGTATTAAGGAGCATTTAAGTTAACCCAGATGTAAGAGTGTATCAAGAATGGAACCAACTGTGGCATCACCTGGCTTTCTCTTCTTCTCTACTCCTTGAAGCACATCAGGCTGTGAGAAACAGAAATACTCAGCCATTGTATACTCCTTTATCTGTTGTATTGAATTCACCTTGTCAACAACCAACACGCTAACTTTAAAAATCACACCCATCCATCCTTTTCTTTTCACACTACAATCTCCCTGGCCATGATTATCACCATGCTCACCAACTCCCATCTCACTTCTCTTGAGATTTCCACATCCCTTGAGCTCATGGTGGGAACTTGGATGTTGGAGGCCAGGAATTAAAGGATATGGTTTCAGCCATTTCAAAGACATTCCTAACTCTCCTCTGAAACATCAGGCTCTTAGAAATGAGCTCAAATTGCATTTAAAAAGAACAACAAAACCCATAGACTAAAATGCACTTTCAGGAGCAAAAGGCAAAGGTTATGGTTGGTTAGTTTCTTGTCGTATATACCAAAGAATAAGTTCGCATTGCTAGCAAATTGTACACGATGATTTCTCCAGAGGGTTTTCTTCCTTTGCACTCTGATTCAACTCAACTGTCCTTCATTTTAAATGGCACTTGGTGATTATACATATTGATGGGGTCAAGTGCAGTGTTTCTATAAATTCGTACATTGTATGATATCAAACCAGAATATTAGGCAACTCTACCTGTTTCCATTGACCATTTCTTTGTAGTATTTATAGACAAAACCCCTTCCTCTGCTTACTTAAAAATAGACACTACTTTAGCTTTGACCACAGTAAGGCTTCTCACGGGAGAATGCCAGCCCTTGTCATTCCTATGCAACTGCAATTTTGTGTCCAGCCTCTTTCTGTCATATACCCTCCTTGATGTCATCTACACCCTACGTGATCACTATTCTACTCTGCATGTCCATACACAGAAACAGCTTTGGGGAGTACACATCCAAGTAAGAACATGTCTCTGAGCATCCACCCCTTCAGTGAACATCCACCACGTTACTCTGTGCTGCTACAAAGGACACAGGTTTTTGATTTTCTGTGCTGTGTTGTGTTTCCTATATTTGACTAGGATTCCATTGTGTGGAATGTGAAAAAGAAAACATTCAGATTCAGTTTCTTTCACAACGATTTCATGAAAGAGATCAGAGATGTCACCTCAGAATGTGTGTGTGGACTTCTCCTCACTAGAACAGTTTTTCAATGAAGTTTAGCTGACACCTCATGATGTGGGATGTCTTTCCGTGTGCTGTGAATTGTCATTGGATAATAAAGGAACTGTTAGGGCCTATGGCAAAGACGCTTAGAGGCAGTCAGGAATTCTAAGCTTAGATAAAGAAGGAGGACAGTGGAGTCAGGAGAGATGTGATCCAGCCACCCAAGAAGCAAGATGTAAAGAAATACAGGTAAGCCACTAGCCATGTGGCAATACAATAACTTAACAAAAATGGATTAAGTTGAAAGAGCTAGCAAGTAATGAGCCTGAGCCATAAACCAAACAGTTTGTAATTAATATAAGCCGTTGTGTGATTATTTGGGGTTAAGCAGGAGTGGGACTACAGGTCTATAATTTGGACCAGACAGTCCTGAAACTTTTGGCTACAACCTCATTTAATTCTATCACAAGAGAGCCTCAGATCCCTTATAGGGAGAGGGCTCAGGCCCCATAACTGCTTTTACTTCAGACCCAGTGACAGGCCTTACTGGCCTTACTGGCCATAAGCCAGTATTCCTTGCAACTTTTTTCTGCACATCTAATGAGTTGGCTTGAACTCTCTGGATTCTGAAGAGGACAGGGAAAGAGATCCCTAGGCTGAGCTATAGAAGCAAGCATGGAGTTTCTAAGCCCACTCTGATGACCTCACATGTTCAGCTAGACAAAACTGTATTCTTTGGGTGTTATGGTGGCCCTATGATAAAGGTGTGACTTTAGTAAGGACAACTCGTTGTGCAAATGGAATTGGACACAAAAGATCTGAGATAATGCTAATGACTTGGGCTGGGAAATTCAGACAGACCCCTATAATGCCTGTGCCCTTTCTCACAAATATCAGTCTCCCAGTCCTATCTGACTCCATGGAGAAATGGGAGCTGGGTTTCTTGCACAAGGAGCAAACAGTCCTGACTGTGGTCCCTCCCAATGCCCCACCTCGTGGGTCTGGATCTTCCACTGAATTTTGCTTGACACATTTTGTTACCCTCTTTGAGTCCTTTGCTGATTTCCTCTCAGAACAAATTCTTGTGCAATCTCTTATTATCCCATATGTCTGCTTTTAGAGAATTGACCAGACATGCCTGAATGTCAGTCAGTACCAGGGAACAACTGGAGAAACCAAGGCAAGAGCAAGTGTGACTCAGTGAAGCAATTATCTTCCTTTCCCATACATCCATCCAGAAGGAATCATGTTTCCTTTCTCTGATGGGGCCTTCAGGACACTGGCAAGGTACTGGTTAGCAATTACACATTCACCAAACACAAGTATAATATTCCACCAAAATCAGAACATGAGCTGGAGGAACAGAAACTTCTTAGTGAACTTTTCAAATCTGTCACATCCTGTGGCATCCAATTTCAGACCTTACATCTATGAAGTACCCCTAGAGTTGTATTGGTATAATCACCACCAATAGCAATTGCATAAAATATCATGCTCTGCACCCATGCTTAAAGTAAGCATGGTGGCACTGCCTGGCAAGATGCCACAAGGGATGCTGGCATCTGAAAAGATTTGCATTCTGGTGCCCCAGGGTCTCTTTCAGCTCAGAGAGATGACGCCTTTGTGATCCCTCACCAGCTGAAACCTGAAATTTCTTCATGACTCACCTTCACCAGATACACCTCCTAAAGGAGCGGCAGGTGTTTTTAATCAGGGGCGACAACTCCATCTTCCAGCAGCACCGAACTGTGAGAAGTGACAGCTCTCCTAGTGTTCCCAGATAGTATATCTTTCCTGGCACTGCTGCCAAATTGCCAGTTCTTGCACAGAAAGGAGCAGAGATATCCAAGCACCTGCCAAGGCCTGAGTCAGGCTGACTCCTACCTGAAGCTGTGGGTAACACATGCATTACTCCAGGCAGGAAGTCACAGCTGTGTGTCATAGCTAATCCAGGCCAAGATGGAACCCACAAGTCCCAACAGTGGAGTTACACAGACTGGAAAATACCCCTGAGTCGCCCAATAATTCTCCTACCCTCCATGCAGTTTGTGGAATGTAGCGAGAGAAGTCGCAAGTGACTGCTGAGTCACAGGGCTATAAGAGGTCATTTGCCCAGATCAGGAGGCTCAAATCCAACCCTGCTCTGTACAAAAGCTCCTGGGGGTATGCTAATCATTCAGCAGGAACCACCCAGTTAATCAGGTGTCTACTCCCAGGAGACAGCAAGACAAGGACAGTGAAGTGGAGCATGCCAGGAGCTGAGTTTACCAGCTTACTGCAGTCATTGGTATCTGAATAGCTCCATCTACATTGTGCAGATTATCCAAGGACCCAGAGCTTTGTCATCTAACTACACGGCCCCAGATGCCAACGATCTGCCCAGCAGAACAAAAAACAAAAAAACAAAACAAAACAAAAAATCATGCAAAGTGAAAATACCAATATTTTATTTGAAGAAAACCAAACAAATGAAAGAAAACACATACCTAAGAACCCAGGCATTTCAAAAAGAGGCAGGATTCATTATACACATAAAAAAAAATTGGCTACTGGTGAATAATTATTATACCATTTTTTCTATCTTTGAAAGAGTCTCATTTCTTTAAGATTTTTTTTTTTTTTTTGATTCATGGTTTGAGGACCATATAAATAAAACACACACAATCTTAAGTGAAAATATGCTTTATGTTCTTTAAAATTCTTATTTTGAATTTATTTTTATTGCATTGTTATCTAGAAAATACAAGAGCATGCTTGCATATTTATTTGATACAGGTTTTTCCATGGTTGTCAGAAAAAGAAATAATTATTAGCACTATCCTAGAATTTACAGATGAAGGCAAACACTAGTATTTTCTTTTTTAAATTTAAATTTTAGAAAATAAAGTCCTTTTTTTCATGTATCCCCTTGCTTTCCCTCTCTTTCCCCTCCCAATCCTTCCCTGTTTGCCTACAGCCTCCTTCCTCCCCATCCCCCCCATCCCCTCCCCAAAAAGGGCAAGAAGTCCCAAGGTGGATCAGCTCAGCATCCACTCCAGGCAGGTCTGATTTCCTCATAGTAATGTTACGTCTGGGTTAGGTGTTCCTCTGGAGAGAATGGGCTCTGCAGTGCCAGTTCACGCATAGAAACACAGTCTGATCTCTCCACTCGAGGCTCCACATACTACCCATGTCAGTGTACAGTTGCCTGTCCTTGGAGGGCCTAGTTCCTTTTCTTGAAGGTTCCCTAGTGGCTGTCCTTAATTCAATTAGCTCCCTAGAACTCCAGCCTAGCCATCACTGTGGGAATTTTTCTCATAAGCCCTATCCCTTTGCTCATATAGACTCTCCTCCCCTGCTCTCAGCTGGACCAGGAACTTAGTCCAGTGCTCAGCCATGTATCTCTGCATCTACCTCTATTCATTGTTGGATGTAAATTCTTTGATGGATCTTAAGGTGGCTATTCATTTGATTATAGGGAAAGTCTTGTCTAGGCAACACATTCACTATTGGTTGGAGATGTAGGTAGGGACATCCTGTGAATTCTTGGAGGTTTCCATAGAACCTGGTCTTTTTCAACCCCACATTGGCTTCCTTTATTAAGATCGCCATCTATTTCCAGAGAGTAATCAGAGGTGAGCAGATTCTGGCACCTGGAACTCCCGTCCAGAGAGTCCCTCTCCGGACTGGGGTCAAACCCTAGGGTGTGATCTCAGATTTTCCCTAGCAGACAGGCACTAGGCTTTAGCTGTGAGGGGCCTCCTCCAGTGACCCCTAAAAGAAGGAACCTCTCATGACTAGGCCTCATCTCTAGGGCAAACTCCATCATCAGAGAAGGACTGAGGCCTTTGAAATTCAGACCCCTATCCAGAGCATAGTCAGAGATTGAGTAGATCCCTTGCTCAGAGCAGACAGGAAAAACACAAGCCCTCTTGCTGCAACTGACTAGGAGCTGACTAATTGTGAAGCCATGGGCAGACACCAGTGCAATAATACAGCTACAAGACCTGAACAGAGCAATGAAAAGGAAACAGAAGAAAACAACAGCAAAACACCTTTATGAAGATTATTGAAGCTTTCAAAGAGGATATAAAAACTTCCCTTAAAGAAATAGAAGAAAATACAAACAAAATATTGGAAGAGATGAACAAATCCTTGAAAGAAAACCAAGAAAAGGTAAACCAAAAAACGAAAGAAACACTCCAGGAACTTAAAACTGAAATAGAAGAAATAAAAAAAAAGGCACAAATTGAGGCAAAGATGGAAATAGAAAATCTGAATAAAAGAACTGGAACTACAGATACAAGCATATCCAACAGAATCCAAGAAATGGAAGAGAGAATCTCTGGAGTGGAAGACTCAGTAGCAAAAATAGATACATCAGTCAAAGAAAATGCTAAAACCAAAAAAGCCACAACGCAAAATGTTCAGGAAATCTGGGACACCATGAAATGACCTAACCTGAGAATAATAGGAATAGAAGAAGGAGAAGAATACCAGCTCAAAGGCACAGAAATATATTCAATAAAATCATTAGAAGAAAACGTTTCCAACTTAAAGAAGGAAATGCCTATAAAGATGCAAGAAGCTTACAGATAACCAAATAGATGTGACCCCCCAAAAAAGTTCACTCGTCACATAATAATCAAGCCACAAAACATACAGAACAAAGAAAAAATTTTAGGAGCTGCAAAAGAAAATGGAAACTTACCTATAAAGGCAGACCCATCAGAATAACACCTGACTATACAATGGAAACTATGAAAGCAAGAAGAGCTTGATCAGAAGTTGTAAAAACACTAAAAGAGCATGGCTGCCAAACTAGACTACTATACCCAGCAAAACTATCAATTATCATAGATGGAGTAAAAAGGATATTTCATGACAAAGTCAGACTGAAACAATACCTATCTACCAATCCATCCTTCCAGAAAGCATTAGGGGGAAAATTCCTATCTAAGGATCCCAGATATACACGTGAAACCACAAACAATCAATAATCCCAGAGAAGAAAAGCCCAGACAAAGGAAATACATATAAGCTACCACTAAAAATAACAGGAAATATCAATCACTGGTCACTAAAATCCCTTAATATCAATGGATTCAACTCACCTATCAAAAGACACACACTAACAAGATGGATACAAAAACATAAGCCATCCTTCTGCTTCATACAAAAAACACACCTCAACTTTAAAGAGAGACACAGGCTCCGAGTAAAGTGTTTGGAAAAGACTTTCCAATCAAATGGCCTAAGAAACAAACTGGGGTTGCCAAATTAATATCTAACAAAGTAGACTACAAACTAAAATCAATTAAAAGATATGAAGATGGACGTTAATTATTCATCTCAGGAAAACTTGGTCAAGAGGAGATTTCAATCCTGAATATTTATGCCCCTAATATAAAGGCATCTATCTATGTAAAAGTAACACTAATAAAACTCAAATCCCACATCACATCTCATGCACTAATAGTGGGAGACTTCAATACCCCACTTTAACCCCTAGATAGGTCAACCAGACAAAGACTCAACAGAGAGATATGGGGTCTAACAGAGGTTATGATGCAAATGGATTTAATGGTTATTTACAGAATCTTCAACCCAAATGCAAAGGAATATACATATTTCTTAGTACCAAATGTAACTCTCTCTAAAACTGACTACATAATTATTCATAAAGCAAATATCATTAGGTACAAAAACCTGGAAATAATTCCTTGTATCATATCAGACCACCAGGGCCTAAAGTTAGAGTTCAACAACATCAAAAATTACAGAAAGCCTACCAACTCATAGAAACTAAACAACCATCAACTGAAACACCTCTGGGTCAAGGAATAAATTAAGAAAGAAATCAAAATCTTCCTAGAATTTAACAAAAATAAATCCACAACATACCCAAACTTGTGGGACACAATGAAAGCAGCCTTAAGAGGAAAATTCATAGAACTAAATGCCTAAATGAAAACCTAGAGAAATCCCACACAAGAGAACAAACAGCACAGCTGAAACCCTTAGAACAATTAAAAGCAAACTCACCTAGAAGGAGTAGATGACAGGAAATAATCAGACTTAGAGCTGAAAACAATACAAATGAAACAAAAAGAAAAATACAAAGAATCAATGAATCAGACTTGGTTGTTTGAGAAAGTCAACAAGACAGATAAACCCTTATTCAATCTAACCAAAATGCAGAGAGAAACTATCCAAATTAACAAAATCAGAAATGAAAAGGGGGACATAACAACAGACTCCCAGGAAATCCATACAATTATCAGATCATACTTTGAAAATCTGTACTCCACAAATGGAAAACCTAGAAGAAATGGACAGGTATCATTTATCAAAATTAAATGAAGATCACATTAAATACCTAAACAGACCTATAAGCCTAAAGGAAATTGAAGCTGTCATTAAAAGTCTCCCAAGTAAAAAAAGCTCAGGTCCAGATGGTTCTAATGAAGAATTCTACCAGACATTCAAAGAATTACTACCACACCCACAGCTCCTGCTGCTGAGGGAATCTGCAAGGATCCCTACTGCGACCCCGAACTGAGCAAACCAACTGCAGGGGTCTCTGAGGGGCGGATTCGATCCCTGACCAGAGGTGATGAGGGTGCAGCAGGCCTCAGCGCCTGTATCCTGGCCTGGGAGGGAGAGTTGAGCTCCCACTGCTTCCTGGTTCCGCCACCAAGACCTGTGCTCTCTGCGGCATCCCAGCACACTCTGGAGCAGGGGGCAGCTGAACTCTGCACCTGGCCACACCCATAGCTCCTGCTGCTGAGGGAATCTGCAAGGACCCCTACTGCGACCCCGAACTGAGTGAACTGAGCAAACCAACTGCAGGGGTCTCTGAGGGGCGGATTCGAACCCTGACCAGAGGTGAGGAGGGTGCAGCAGGCCTCAGCGCCTGTATCCTGGCCTGGGAGGGAGAGTTGAGCTCCCACTGCTTCTGGTTCCACCACCGAGACCGGTGCTCTCTGCGGCGTCCCAGCACACTCTGGAGCAGGGGGCAGCTGAACTCTGCACCTGGCCACAACCACAGCTCCTGCTGCTGAGGGAATCTGCAAGGCCCCCCACTACGACCTCGAACTGAGCGAACCAACAACTGCAGGGGTCTCTGAAAGACAGAATCAAACCCTGACCAGAGAGGTGACAGGAGACACACAAACCAAAGTGCCACAACTGACCAGGACCCATCTAATCGTGAACCACTGAAGCCATGGGCAAACGTCAGTGCAAGAAATTACATAATAATACAAAGGGCAATATG
>PVIH01026826.1:0-18040 GCA_004025045.1 Sigmodon hispidus | reverse complement strand
TGTCTGTGTGTGTGTGTGTGTCTGTCTGTCTGTGTGTCTGTGTGTCTGTATGTAGTTGCATGTACAGGTGCCTGTGTACTTTGCCAGCTCAGCTCTTTCCAGCTCAGGCCTGGAAGTTTTTAGGTGCAGGAAGAACGCTATATTCAGAATTAAAAATCCTGCTCTTCCCAGCTTCCTTTGCAGCTCAGCATGGCCAAGTCACTCTGTTCTAAGATGTAGCCTTCAGGGAGAGTCTTCAAGCTGTGGGGTTCTTTGATTCCCCACCTTTCCCCTGGCCTCATAGCTCCATGTAAACATGTCACTGGCTCCAGTGGCCCCAGTAAATGAGAGCCACTTACTGGGTGGAACAGGAGCCTAGCTAGGCCTTGTGAGGCTGTTCACTAGAAGAAAACCACAGCTGAGCGCGGTCCTTACTGGTCAGAAAGAAGCCTCAGCATGGTGCCCTGAAGCCTGACTCCCTAGGGAGGCCCCTCTGGGGTTCATGGTAAGCAGCACCACCCCATGTCAGTCTAACATAAACCATACTTCCGGCACCTTGCCACCTCACCAGTGGCAGGTGAGAAAAGACCCAGGCTTTGGAAAACACAAATATAAATTTTCTCGATTCTCCTCCTCAGCCGTGAACAGGATCTCTGCATGACCACATTGTGACTACGAAGATGGTTCTGTTCTCATTCCACACAGGAAGTAGGGGAAGGAAAAAAAAAACCCAGTAGCTAGGTTTGAGTCTGGCTCCTGATTTCCTATACTCACTGTGGGGGAGAGAGCCCATGCGTGCAGTGCACACACGCCTACACACACATGTGCCCATGTATGCCTACGTTACTCCTCAGCTTCTCCTTCCTCACCATCATCTTCTGTATGCTCACTTTCCCTACCAAGTTCTTCATCTTACTCATTCCACGTCAGGCAGGTGGGGAGGACAGGCCATGGCTTGTTGTAACGCACTGGAGACAGAGGCCTGGGGAGCTAGGCCTTGTCTTTCTGTCTGGGAGGAGGAGGGTGTTCCTTTGGGTTGTAGGTCTGGTCTCTTTAACTCCTTCACCTGTAGGCCTGGGGGCTTTATCTCCACTACCATGAACCCTCTCTACCCTGTCCCCCATTAGGCCCCCCTCAGTCCCTGAGCACCTACAGTCCCTGCTCTGAACAGGATTAGTCCACAGTCCTAGGGGTCCCTCTCCCCCTTTTTCCCAGCCTGCCCGTGACCTCTGTGTTGTATCTGTAGGAACCTAGGCTCCACACTTGCGGGACAATCAGGTAGAGTGGTCACTAAGGGCCCAGATTCATTTAATCTAGACATTAAGAGTCCACACTGGTAAGGACTAGCTCTCCAGCTTCCTCAGGGGAGCTTTCCTGATGGAAAATGCACAATTAGGTGTGCATGCGGGTCACAGGATGAGACAGAGCTAGTGAAAACTACCCAGGTGCCCTCCATCACTGGAGGCTCCCCTGAAGAAGCCTTTCCCATAGGAAGCACTGCCTTTGTGGCCTTGTGGATAGCTATTCAGGCATGGCTGCTGGGTCCAAATGGGTCTCCTGTGACCATGAGAGGCTGGACACAGACCCTAAGATTTTTTCATCGCTGGGGCTCAGAAGGCACTTCTGCTGGGTGAGACTCTAGAGATCATGGGAATTGCTTTTATATGGTGAGCATTGATTTTTAGCTCCCTAGAGTGTGCTAAGGAAGGAAACAGAAGGTCTCTTTCCTGTTCCCCAGAAGGCCTTGAGGACCAACCCCCAGCTCCATTCCCCCCAGGCCCTGCTGACCTAGAGACCTGGGTATCTTGTCAACATAAGAACTTTGAAAGTTTTTTTAACAACTGAATGGAATTAGCTGGGGGACGGGGAGTGGGTTTGTGGCCATGGACTGACCATATGTAAGTTAGCTCCATGTCTGGATTTGGTGGAGGAGCTGGCTTGTGGGGAAGGAGCCCTAAAATTGGATATACTTGTTGCTCAAATCTTAATTGATTTTATAACAAAAACCTGGAGCCAGATATTGGGGTAAAGCTAAAAGATCAGAGAGACGGAGGAACAAGCTACAGCCGCTGCTGGGAACTAAAGCCTAGCTTAGCCATTTTTCAGTTTATAAACTAGCCATGTTTATTGGCTTCTAGTTTTTCTTCCGTTATAGCTAGCCATTTGCCAGCAATTATGCGACTAAGTTGCCAGAAGGCTACAGCCCCCATTGTTTAAGCTAGACCATGAATTCAGGCGGTTTCCTTTGACCCTCCCAGACCGCAGGTGACACTCTCCAGGCATCTAACTGATAACAGACAGATTCCATACCAATTCTACCCTGTCTGGTACCCCTCCCCAAACCAGGCTTGACACTTTTTGACTGACCCTCCCCTTCTCCAAGGGTCCTTGTGTTTTTCCCACACTGAGGTTCTATTAAAAGGCTGGCCAAAGAAGTAAAGTGGAGAGCTTGAATGGAGTTTCATCTTGCTCTCAGTTCCTTCCTGTTCCCATCTCCCATTTCTCTCGCCCCTAGTCTCAGGTCTATGTTGAAAACCCTGCTGGCGGGCAAGCCACTTCTCACCCTCCTGAACCCTTGGGCTGGACAGGGGAAGCATTGGGAACTGCAAGAGTGGAAGCGCAGGGCAGGGGAAATGAGAAGGCCCAGCTCTGACACCTCCAGCCTTACATAACTTTCTCTGCCCAGCCTTATTACTTTCTATCTCAATGTTTCTCGTGCTGGGATTAAAGGTGTGAGCCACCACTGCCTGGCTCTGCTTCTCTTTTGGACTGGATTAATCTCATCTAGTCCAGGCTTTTTTTGAACTCACAGACATCCAGACAGATTTCTGCCTTGCAGGTGCTAAGATTAAAGGTGCACGTCACCACTGCCTGACCTCTGTGGCTAACTCTGTGGCTGGCTCTGTCCTCTGATCTTCAGGCAATCCTTATTCAATACATAATATATCACATTTTTCCTTTTTTGCCAAAAATAAAAAAGGTTATAACTAATATAAAAAAGCATATACAAAATAAGTACAACAATTATATACAATATGTACAGGCAGCAATTACATCAACAATGTCTAGTCCATTAACAATGGACAAATTCAGAGAAAATACTCCATTATTTATCCTATTTTGGTGAGTCCAAAGGGTTGTACCTAATTCACTTTCTATCTAACTTGTATTACCAATTGAAAACTATCCTTTGATGTCTTTAAAACTTACACACTTTACATCTCTTCAGTAAGTTTCTTTTCTGAATCTGTAATTAGAAACACCATAACTGTAACTATCTCCCTCAGAAACCCAAGAAGGACTTGAGCAAGCAACTTCCTAAAAAATGTAAGAAATGACAGAAACAGCTGCCTGGATAGTCACTCAAGGTTCCTCTGCAATGTTGGGGCATTCATCTTCAGCCTACAGGCCTAACATATCTGACAGACTTTTCTGTGAAACAGAATATTCTTAAAGACCTCCCTACTTTGTCTTGGCAAAGTTCAGCAGTCCTTTCTTTTATGTCCTGCTTGTCCATTTGGACAGCACACTGTCAGCAGTCAAGGCTAGGGCACTTTCTTGCCCAGTGTCTAACTTTTACCACAAAGAAAGTAAACTCTATATGGAGTTTCTTCAATGCCCATCATCTTCTCTGAAGTAGATTTGTGCTGCCAGGAGCAGATGTGTCTCATTGTCATTAAAAAAACCTGTTATTCAAATATCTTAAATGCCATAGTCTATAGATCTCTGAAGTATTTGAAGACAACCTACCTATATAAAATATATCTCCTTTTGACCTTGAGCACATACCTAAAATGTCTACAAGTTTAATTGTAATGACTAACTGCTAACTTGCATTTCTTTATATCTTAATTAGTTGGTAATAATAACTTTCAAATATTAGCAATTTGCATTACATTGTTAGATGAGCTGTACAGGTATAATACCTTTAACAAGAGTAGAAATGTATGTACAATATACTCTAACAAAATAATATCTAATTTGTATCAATATACACAATTTATATGCAATATACAAAAATCCAATTCAATGTAAAATATTTAAAACAAATAGTTGATTTTTAAAAGTAGATTCAGTAATCTACCCTTTTGTCTTATCATACCTGTATCCCCCCTTTTTTCTTTTTTTTTCCAAACAAGAACCCTGAATTTAATCTCCTTTGTTCAGCTTTTTTTCCTGACCATTACCAATAACAACTTCTAACCAATCATTCTAAACAATGACAAATGTCCATAATCCATTGAAAGGCCAAAAAACTACCCACACCACTTCCTGAAAATATAGGCATCATGTTTCTGCTGTCTGGGGGTGATGGCATCTTTAGGGGATCTTGAAAGGAAAAGATTGGGTTAATTGTCAAGTCCTTGGAGAGAGAGTTGTATCATATGTTGTCCAGTTTCTGAATAATGAGAAAGTTCAGGGTTTGTCTCAGGTGCTAGCTAGAGTACAAAGCTGGATCATCTCAGCTAGCCCCCTCAAAATTGTCCTGAGCAGTTTGTAGTTCAAAGCTGATCTTTGAGTGGTACTTGTCAGCTTTATGGCATTGTCATAGTTCATGTTAAATTATCACTGTGGGTTATCCTTTTGGAGACTTCAAAGGTCACAGATAGGCATAGTTATGGTTCACTGCAGAAAATTGATAGAGACTCAAACCCAAAACAATGTATAGGCCTTTTTTTTTGGTCTAGAATTAGCTAGTACACTATATAACCACTAATATCATGACAAAAAGATACACGCATACACACACACACACACACACACACACACACACACACACATCTTATACGTTTTGACAGGAGCCCTTCACTTAGTTCATCAGCATGAGACAAGGCATGAGCCAAGAAAGGGTGACCCCACTAATGAAAGGGTCTTTGAGCACTAAGGGAGCTGCTTTTACCACCAAGGAGCTCATCTGTCCCAGCCTGTGTCTCCTCCTGGGTCTTTAGCAGGTGAAAACTTTGGTGACAATCTTCCTGAGATGAGTAGCAGGTACAGGTGTCATGGATCTGTGCTCACACCTTACTTATCACCCTAATTTCTGGAATGGCTGTTTCCACATCCGTATTTCTGCAGATGCAGACAGCTACACATTTTGTTCCTTGAGACATATAAAATATGTCTTTTTTCTTTGTTTTCTCCTCTTCTTCTAAAGATCTGTTGAAGACTGCTGCCTAAAGGATTATTTCCCAACAGCAAAACACTAGGAATGATCAGATGGGAAGTACCACACAGACATCTAAAACACTCCCATGCAAACTGTGAGGACCACTGGGAAAGCTGCGCAGGGGCAGGAAAGCAGGGCTGGGAGGAAGAAGGATGCTGCTGCAAGCCCCGCCCCACAGCTGGACCAGCACAGCATGCCTTATGGTGGCACTTCCACACTGTGACACCCTCCAGAGCCACATTGCCCTTGATAAATGCCAGGCTCTGCTCAAGAGGACAAGTGAGATGAAGAAGCTATTATCCGGAAGCAAGGCTTTGGGAGGTCCCCTGAAGTCCTCACTGCAGCCTGGGCATCAGAGAAACTGGCCACTGGTGAGTGACCTCTCAGGTGAGTGAGCTCTCAGGTGAGTGACCCTCTAGGGTAACAAACCTCTCGGGGCAGTGATTTCTGTAGGTGAGCTCACTCTCAGTTCTGCACCTTCCTGAGTGAGAGAACTCCCAAGTCAGTGATTGCCTCAGGAAGGGACACTGTCAGGTAGGCAATGTTCTTGGATAGGAGCCCTCTCCAGGGCCATCTGGCTGGCATATGGTGAAGCTAGGCTTTAAACACGGATCTCTTTAAGTCCAAAGCCCAAGTCTAGCACGTCAGTGCATTCAGCTGCCTGGATGATTTTCCAATAATTTTTTAGTGCTTTTCATCACGTCTTAGTAATTAATCTTTGTTGTAAGATTATAAAAAATTAATTACGAGATATATTTCTCTTTAGGAACCCTAGGCTATGAACATTGACCTTGTGTTAGTCTGTCCTGATTGAGCTGAAGTGAGACTGTCACTGCCCCATGGCTATGGGAAGTCAGTGCCAAGCATCCATCATGTGAGTTCTTATCACTAATAGCTCAGCAGAAACCAGAAAGCACTTCACAGTGGCCTCAAACCACAGATATTTTCTTGGCTCCAGCATTACCTTTGCCCAAGAGTTCACAGGCCTGAAGTGTTTGCTGTCACCTGGGAAGGGAAGTTACCAGGTATCACTGAAGATGGAATGTCTGTCTCTGTATGTGAGGACCCCGAGCCAGGCCAGCCAGCCTTGGGCAGGCAACACACTGCAAAATTCCACCATGGCTGCATCTTTCATGCCCAGGCTTTGGGGCCAGGATGATAACATCAGTGCCTACAACTCCTTGTCTTAGAGGTGGGAGAGAGGATCACAGAATCCACAACAGGACTCTGGGGGATGGAACAGTTGGGGACGGTCAGATGTGTGTTGATGATCTTGGCTCCATGCCTGATCCTGTCAAGATGAGTGTGTGTGACAAGTTTCTTTGAAGGTGAGACCAAATAAATATAATGTCCCCTAAATCCTCTGCTTAGGTAGAGTAAAGCTGTTTCTTCACGTGATCAGAAACTCAAGTGAAATCAGCAGTCATGCTGTTCTGCTGCTGGGGTGATGAGGTTTCTCAACTTGTGCCCATGCGGAAGTTCCCTGTAGGTAGGATGTGAACTCTGCTTTAACGTGGGAAGTCTGGGGGTCTCAGCACAGGGGATCTCTTTGGCATTTGTTAACTTGAGACATGGCAGCTGGTGATGAAATAATCTTGCTTCCCTCTCTACCATGGATGTTATTATTTCTTCAGGACCTCCCTGTCCTTTGAGTCACATTAAGCAGCATGACTTTAGAATGGCCTTGGAGGTCTTCAGTCTGACTATAACATTCAGATATAAAGGCCAGGTTGGCTTTGGGAAGGTATAGATTCACAGACAACCTGGGAGACTTGGGCTGTTATCTACTGGTCACATTCTGTGACGCCAGAGCCAGAAGGAGGTAGCTGATAGCCATAAAGAACAGATAAGTCTGTAAACAGCCTTTTGAAGGCTCCAGCCTTCACAATATCGGAGGTGGGGGGAGGCATTAAGGATGGTGGGATCAGCCAGGGTCGGCTCTGGTGGTCTCTGCCTCCTCTCTCAGGTCGGCCCTGATTCATTTACCTCCACAGCAGGAACAGTGTCTGAATGCTGCAGCCTGCCCTCCCGGCTCACACAGGGCAGCCCTTTGTCCCTTACTTTTGAAACACTGGGAACCAATGTCTGTGGGGCAATGGGGTGTGTTCACTGGATCAGGCCAATCAGAGCCTGATCCTGGGGCTGAAGGCGGGGTCAGCCCCAGAGACTGCTGGGTAGGAAGGTAGAGAAGGAGGGATAAATGGTTGCCTGCCGTCTGCCTCCACGTGTCCGAGGCAGGAAAGTCACTTAGCCAAATGGGAAGAATGAAGCCACTCTTCCTACAATCGTGCTGTTTTCCTGAGGGTCGGATGAGGCAGGAGGCCGGCAACCTCAGAGCTGAGCACAGTGTGGCTATTACTGTGACTATTTTAATGCACCCCAAATTATTTTGTTTCAATCAAGGAAAAGACAAATTCCGTTTCTTCGTTGTGAAACAGATATTGCATGAAATTGACTTACCTGAAATGAGTTCTTGTTACACAAGTACATCACCCTGCCCTGAAACTTGAACCTGATAAAACTTAGTGCCCTTGTCCCCTCCTGAGGCTGCGACATGCCTGCCCAGTCCCTGCTAGTTGGGTGAGACCCCTGCATAGGCATGTTCTTATGCTATTCACCATCTGTGTGGTTACTCAGACAAGACACATAAACACTGGTTCCTTCAACAAATGCCCATTGCATCCCCACTGGGTACCCAGCTAAGTATCTGTGAAGCAGAGTATCTGTGGTGTGATCCATCCAAAGCAAGATAAGAGATGAGGGGCTAGTCAGTGAAGCCATCTGGGATTTCAGCAGAGGGTGGTGTGAATAGGGCAAAAAGGGGCCAAGGCCTGAACTGGAACGTGTTCAGGAGTGGCTGTAGGCCGTGTGTGAGGAGAAACAGGTGCTAGGGTTCAGAGGGCAGCCGACAGGCCAGAACAGCAGCTGAGCTCATGACTCAAGGCTTTGGCCAATCTACATGTGTCTAAAATTGCATCGGGATAGATCTCACACACCGGTGGCATGGCCCTGGGGGCTTCACTCTGCATTCACAGGTGCATATTGATTTCACCATTTTGAGATTTGTAGTTCCCACAAGCAGGCCTGTGGACACTGCTTACGTTGTACAATATTGATTCCACAGTAAAGGGACTGACATTTTATGTTCCTTGATCAAAATAAAATGTCAGGGGCCTTAATAGTCACAGCAGACGCAGGGTCAGGAGGCAGCTGTGAGTGTCACTGAATTGGTCTGTCATCCCTCACCTGGGTCAGCAAGGGTGCTGGTTCTCAGATCATTGAAGGGACATGGCCTGATAACCCACCCCACAGCTCCACAGAACAGGTTCTAGATTGACCTGCAGGCAGACACAACAAAGTAAACCTAAATCTACTTGGGGACTTATTATGTCATCGGGGGTAGACCCCAGAGCAGTCCCACAAGCTCTCATCCTGGGTCCTGGCACAGAGTTCGCTAGGGTCCTCTCAGGGGAAGAACTTCCTGGGTCTGTCACTGAAAGTCTAGGCCTGGTACTCTGCACACAGTAGGTCTCAAAAAGATTCAGATGAATGAGCTCAGCAGCTCCAAGTGTGTTAGGCTGTAGATGCTAGGGCCTCTGGGAAGGAGGGCAGAAACACGGATTCCTGGCTGAGCACATTGCTATAGGACAAAGAGAGTTCTAGAAAAACACCTGACACCTTCTACCTTAGCTAAGAGCATGCATCACGAGGGAAGGGGTGTGGCCATAGCAGAGGTGAGGTCAGGAGGGGTAGGACAAGATCAGTTTAGCAGCCTGGACTACGGTGGAGGGAACATCTGACGTGGCGGTGGGGTCTGAATGGGACAGGTTGGTTTGGGGCTGGAAGGGGTGGGTCTCCAAGCTGGAAGAGGAAGAAAAGCAGAGAAGAAGCAAAGCAATCTGGGAGAGGGGCCGAGAGCAGATGAGGCCATGCAGGGTGGGAGACCTGGAGAGGTGATGCTACTGCGGGAGACATAACGCAGGCCATCTGAGTTGGTGAGTCCACAGAAGCTCTGCGCCATACCGGCTTCTCCTCAGAGAGTTCTAACACCTTTTATTATGATCTTTGCATTTTTAAAACTGAAATTAATTTAGTGTGTGTGTGTCCATATGTATGCATGTGACTGGAGGTCAAAGGACAGCTTGGCTCCTTGAATTGAACTCAGGTTATCAGTTTAAGTAGCAAGCATCTTCAACAGTGGATTACCTTGTCAGTCCCCAGTGTGGGTTTTACCAGACACACTAATGTGCTGAGAAAAGGCTCCACCTTGGAGAATCAGTTCAGCAGAAGAAGAGCCCCCTGCCCCTACAGAGCCTGACCTGAGAGGGTCTGTCATGCTATGTGAGTGTAGCCTATAAAGAAATAGCACAACCTCAAAACAGAAACGTCAAGAGGCATGCCAGGTAGAGAGAGATGGTGCAGTCCCTTTGACGACATTCTGTGCCTGCTTTCTGCTCAGTGACCCACACATTTTCGCTTACACAGATCCAAAAAGCTTCCATGGCCTGTAGAACCATAGAGTCTCCTGAATACACTGTTTACCCTTGCACAGTTAGCCAGAAGAACTGTGAGGTCACATCCGGCCCACCTTCCTGTGCCCATGCACATCCCTGTCCAAGCATCCAGGCAGCATTCTGAGAGGCATCCTCCATACCTCTCTTTCCTCTACACCTTCCTTCTCAGCAAATCCTGCAGGGATTGCCACACCAGGCCCCTCTTCCTTACCATCCTCTGGCTCAGGCTTGTGGTCTCACTGCCCTTGGGACACACTCCACCTTTTCTCAGGAAGCTAATCCTGTTTAAGTGATCCAGGCCATGATGCATCCATGCTCACAGTCCCCAGGTCCCCCTGTTCACGCTACCTGAGTCCTCACAGGTCTGAGCACCTGTCTTGTACTCCTATCCACCATCTCTCAGGTGTCACCTTCCCACACTATCCTGTACCACTGGGCTGCAGTCATGCTGGTCTCAAAGTCAATGTTCCTCAATGGTGATGGGTCCTCAATGGTGATGCCCTGTCATTCTGTCTCCAGCTCTCTGCCCCCACAACCCCACAACCCAGATGGCTTCCCACCTTCTCCCTTAAACCATTCTGGGCTGCAAGGTTACACTCAGAACCTACCCAGTACTTATCCTGTTCTACATCTTCATCCTCAGAAGCATCCATCCATCCATTTGCACTGGGTACACTTGGCAGTCTCTCTTTGGTCTGACAGTATCCTTCAACCCTATGGCAGTGCCAGAGCTATAGGAATCAGGCTACCTCATCAGTTCTCTGCACAGGATTGGTTGGAAATTGTGCCAGACGAGTATTGTGTAGTGTGTGTGTGAATGTATGCAAGCATGTGTATGCACAAGTGTATGGAGGCTGGAGGTCAACATGGAATGCCTTCCACTATGGCTCCTCCCCTTAATTGTGAAATGGGGTCTCTCACTGACCTTGAAGCTCCATGATTTGGCTGGTTGTCAGTGAGCCCCACGGATGCTCCTGTCCCTGTCTCCTCTGATGCCACACTCAGCTTTAATGTAGGTGCTGAAAATCCAAATTCAGGTCTTCCTCTTTGGGCAGCCACGTCCCCAGACCCTATTCTGTTGCATGCATGCATGAACGAATAAATGAGAAAATCATGGGCAAAAGTGGACTCCGGCGGAAGAGTAAAGGCTGAGCATGTGGCATAACAAGATCTTGCTTTATGAAAGCACACAGAGATACTACAGAGCACCATCATTGTACAGTATCTCCGTGGTGTTGAAATTTCCCGAGGAAGGACAAGGAGAAAGAGCATGTCTAAATGTCTTCCTTCCAGGGGATGCTGAGAAAGACTGTAGTCCGTTCTCCCACCTATTGCTGCGAGGAAGAAGGCAAATCAAGGTATTTAGAAACATGTAAAACAGCCTCAGTGTCTTCCCGATGGAGGAGAGAAGAGAAGAACCAGCCCAGCGCTCTGAGGAAACATCTTCTCCCTCCCTGCCGAGGGACAGACTTACAAAGGCTGATATTTACATTTTCCCCAAGCCTCTAATTTTCTCATTTATCATTTGTCAGAGCCTGAGGCCCTTCCTTGGCGCATGGTGTTTGCCAGCAGCTAATGATCCCTTTACTAAACATCACAGTCCAGCCAGGAGCCTGTTAATGTTGCTGAGGCTGCTGATTTAATGCATTTAGCGTCACAGGCAGGTCTTGGCCCCTGGATCACAGGAATGCTACCGCCCTGGGGCCCTCTGCTTCCTGGAGGCTTCTCCAACACAGAGAATCATAGAAACCACTCCAGCCCCCCAGCTGGACATGGCTGAGCCCCGAGGTTAGCTTTGGAAGCCAGGTAGAAGTTTATAGAACTCCGCCCAGAGGTTACAGACTGGACCCCATCTTGCTGTCCCACAGGGAACACCCCAGAGCTGGAATCAAGGACTAAGCAGAGGCATGAGCAGGTTTTCAGGGGTTCTTCTTCTGTGGCACCAGCTCCTCCTCTTGTCCTCTGAGGCTGAGCAAAGCTGGATTCCATGAGAGAGGTTCTGGCCAGCCCAGGACCCAGAGCTACCACATGATGACAGAGGCTTCTGGATCCAGCTGAGTCACTGGATCTTCTGACACAGAGACAATGGGAAGGGCCCACTCCTCTGGATCCTTTAGATCCTTTATTATATATAAACCAGCTTAGAGTTTATAATAGTGTCTGTCATTAAGACACAATCTTAAAAAAAAAAGAGGTTTTGGGTTTATCGGTGTTGTTGTTATAATGGTGTGTGTGTGTGTGCGTGTGTGCGTGCGCGCATGTGTGTGTACATGAGCGTGTGTGTGCATGTGCGTGTGTGTCTGTGTATGTGTGTGTATGTGTGTGTGTGTACGTGCGCGCGCGTGTGTGCACACAGGCTTGCACATGCATGCAGGTCAGAGGACAGTTTGCAGGAAGGAGTCAGCGCTCTCCTTCCACCATGCTGGTCCTAGGAATGCAAACTCAGGTTGTCAGGTGTGGCAGGAAGCACCTCCCCGCCCCCCACAGCCACCTTGCCTGACCAGAGACACAACTTTTAAATGAAAAGCTCAGGTGTCCAGGGTTCTGCAACAGAAGATGCTTTGCACCTGGGAACCCACCATGGAGGAGTTGGGGGAGGTTCTTCCTGGAGGCGGAGCTCACTCACAGGAAGCTGGGAGGTGGCGCTAGTAGAGAGAGCTGTGACATCTGACCTGACATCTGTTCTCTCAGGCCACAGACTGGGGGGGGGGGCAGCTCTATGGGGAAGAAGCCAGAGAGGAGGTAAGATGATGGAGAGAAAAGCAGAACCAGAGACCCAACAGCTTTCTGGTCTTTTGCCTAACCTATCCGCTTTCCCTTTTGTTCCAGATCTCATGGCTGGGTTTTCTTTAAGCTCCACACTGGCTTTGGCAGCCAGTCTGAGCCAAGGCTCTTAGAAACGCACTTACTGCTCACCACCTGAGCAGTATGGTGGCTATGTTAGTGTTGATGTCCCTCAAGTTGGCCTGACTTGTCCTGAGTTTCAACTTTCCAGGCCCTGGCTATTATTTGAGTGTCCTTTGATAGCTGGGAGATCCTGGGACTGCACAGGTGACTGGTTTCGCTGTCTTTGCAGACTTTTGATAGCTGTCCATGGCCTTGACCTGGAGACCTTGTCTGTCCATGGACTTGGCTCATTTCCTTCCACACAGGCACATCTTCATGTTTCCCTCTTGACTTGGACCTCCTTCCAGAGGCTGCGACCTCCTCCCTAGAGACTGCAGTGGACCATATAGGATGTGACTAAGCCTCCCTGGGTGTCTCATATGGCTCCATGTAGTTATCATACCCACTTTCCACAGAGAGACGTGAGCTTAGGAGCTGTCTGAGGTCACCCTGGGCAGAGGGTGGAATTTGACCTGTACAGATTTCTAGGCTGACATGAAGACATCAGATCAGGCAAGCTAAGGTCCAAGTCAATGCCTTCCAGACCATTCCCAGGAAGCAGTGACAGCCAGAAGGGACTAGGTTCCTTACAGTCAGGCAGAGGGGGACTGGCAGGTCACAAACAGGTCATTTCCTTTTTCCATTGTTGGAGACACTGGAGTCAATATGATACCATCTGGGCTACATCTGGTTCATGACAGGCTCCTCTGTCTAGTCCCACTAGGCTGGGCTTCTTGTGCAAGTGCTACGATTTGAGGGATACAGGGAACTCTGAACGGTGACCTACTCCAGATGTCAAGGATGCTCACAGTGACCTCTAACCTCAGGAAAGCTTTGGCAGAGACTGGAAGCCAGGGCATGTCCAGAAGAAGGTCCTCATATCAGGAACAATGGAAGGCTGTGTATGACCACAGCTGGAGCAGGATTCAGGAGCTTGATTACAGAACTGTGTGAGACCTAGGCCACAGGGAGCAAAATTCAGGGTTGACCCTCGGAGCTCCTATCATTGTTTAGCACGGGGCTATGGAATACGTCTACACAACAAGACAAATAGCATTAACCGTCCAGGGTGCAGAGCTCACTTCTCATGCAGTCCGGGGGGGAGGGGGGGTCTGTCTTGTGCTGGGTCCCCAGTGTCAGGGGATCATCCAGAGCAGGAGTCTGTGGAGGAATCTTCATGATTTCTGAACTGTTCGTCATTCATGAGTGTTTACTAGGCAGACATTTGGTTTCCACTTTTGCGGTCTTGAGATCTTGGGTGGTGTTACCTTTTCTAAGGTGATGGGTATGGAGAGTGAAGGAGACTGGACTTTCACGGAGCTCTAAGGAGGCCTCTCCCATTGGCCACAGCACCATCTCTTGAGGTGCAAAGGCTGGAGAAGCGCACACCACTGTCTTCTGTCGGTATGTCCTCAGCTAAAACCAGGACTATGTTACTATGTTACTTCCTTGTATGTCGCCTTCCTGAAACCATGGCTTTGATTCTTTTACTAGGACACAATAAGCTACATAAGTGACTATTAAAATGATTGTCAAATGACTAATAAAAAGTAGGCTCCCCATCTATATAATTGCACCAAATAGCCAAGGAAATCACCATACCAACAGTGTAGAAGGCCCAAGGCTACTTCTTTCTCTTTGACACGTTGAGCTTTTAGTGTAGCTGGAAGGTGGGGGTGGGGGTGCTGTGGGATGGTCTTTCTGTCCACTGTGAATGCATGTTGCTACCATTAGTTAATAGAGAAGTTGCTTTGGCCTATGGCAAGACAGGATAAAGCCTGGCAGGAAATCCAAGAGAGACAGTGGGAGAAGGGCAGAGTTGAGACAGAAGCTGTGAGCCTCCGGTGAGCAAGATGTAATGGAACACAGGTACAGCCAGGAGACACATGGCAACAGATGAATAGAAATGGATTAAAGTGATATATAGGATCTTTCTGCTAATAAGCCTAAGCAATAGACCAAACTGCTTGTAATTAATATTAAGCCTCTGACTAGTTATTTGGGTACTGGCGGGCGGAAGAGATTTATCAATCTACAGGTGTGTGTGTGTGTGTGTGTGTGTGTGTGTGTGAGAGAGAGAGAGAGAGAGAGAGAGAGAGAGAGAGAGAGAGAGAGAGAGGCTGTAGTAATGCCTTTCTCTGCAAATCCAGGTAAACATTAGAATCTAATACTTTCCTTTATCTCGGTAATCCCCTCCTTCGCTTGCAAATTTGTTGACAGTTTTTTCTAAAAGTTGTCATGATTTAGTCAACTGAAGCATTTTTCTATCTGTGTTGACTATGACCCAGTAGAAAATCCATTTTCCAGAGTGGGCAGTAGCTGTGGCTCTGTGGTAGAATGCTTATCTTGCTCATGAAAGAGCCTTCCATCTTGGGCACCAAAAGGAATACTTGGTCTTAGTCAAGTTCCTGCTGATGTGTGAAAACACATGACCAAGGCAACTTGAGTAAAGAATGTATTTGACTTACAGTTCCAGAGGGTTGGAGTCCATAAGGGTGGGATGGCAAGACAGTGAGCAACAGTAGGAGGAACAAGAGGCTGAAAGCTCACATCTTAAACCAGGAGCCTAAAGAAGAGAGAGCAAACTGGAAGCGGTTTTGACTTTTAAATCTCAAAGCCTGCCCCTAGAGGCGTATTTCCCCCAGCAAGGCCTCGCCACCTAAACTGGGGGCCAAGTGTTCAAATGCCAAAACAGTGGGGATATTTCTTATTAAAACCACTACAGCGCACGCACACACACACACACACACACGTATATAATAATGCACTCATACATACGCAAGCACTCCAAATGCACATTGTCTTAGAGTTTACTATTGCTGCGATTAAACAGCACGACCATGGCAACTCTTATAAAGGAAACATTTAGTTGAGGATGATGGCTCAGTTTCAGAGGTTCAGTCCATTATGATCATGAAGGGGGGGGGAACATGGCGGTATGCAACCTGGAGTTGAGACCACTACATCTTGTAAGCAATAGGACTGACTGATGACTGTCACACTGAATGAAGCTGAGAAAAAGACCTCAAAGCCCACCCCTTCTGTGACACACTTCCAGTAGAAGGTATGGTCCAGATTAAAGGTGCTCCCTCCAGCCTTAAGGTCTGGATTAATGGAGTATGTCATCCAGCCTCCTCCAGCAAGACCACCTACTTCTTCATACCTCTCCCTATAAGTTTATGGGGCCAAAATACATCCAAACTATCACATTTGTGAGCACAAATCTTTATAAAGCAACACTCATTTTCATGTCGAATGCTGCTTTTGACTGTTTTCTACTCAGTCCTAGTATTCCATTTTTAAACCTGGTTATAGGCACTGACTGGGTTTGGTTTGGGAAGCTGGTCCTGCCTCCATGCATCCTTGGCCCACAGCCCCACAGACCCAGCTGCACTCCCCTGCCACCAGCCAGCTTGTATCTGGACCTTCCTCTTTGTTTCCCTTTTGGTTGCTCAGCTTTTTGATGCTGAACATGTCTTTCCTTTCCATTAATTTTTGGGCCACACATGTTACTTTACATCGCTTCCCTTTTTTCTCACCGTTATTTTCCCCCACTATTTTTGCAGCAACAGAAAAATCCAAGTGAAATGATGGCAGTAGGAAGGCTCATGGGAGAACAATTGCTATGTGGATTTTTTTTTACATAGGCCTGGTTCTACATGAAGGCAGCAGAGCCTAATAGATAGTCATGTCCAGTGCACCCCAGAGATGTCCAGGTGATAAATAGGAATGTGCACCAAGCCTCAAAATCAGAGTCTCTACTCCTGGGCTGCTTCTTTGGTTTGAATGCAAAATATCCTTCTGTAGACTCATGTGCAGAGTGTCCCCAGCTGGTGACAGTTTTAAGGGGTACTGGAAACTGTCGGAGTCGGGGACTAGCTGGAGGTGGTAGATATCTGGGAGCATGTCCTTGAGGGGTGTATCTTGTCCTTGGCCCCACTTTTTTTGTTCTCTGTTTCCTGGTTGCTATTCACCACAACGTGACGAGTCTCTCTGTCATATGCTCTGGCTGCCATAACCACACCTGCCACCATGAGATTTAGTACAAGCCCATGGGACTAGGCAACGGAGTTTATATAAATCCTTCCTGCCTTAAACTGAATCTACCAGACTCTATTAGCATTGCAAAAGCAACCAATGTAGTTCTTCTGACCTCTGGGGGAAGATAAGCCTGTTTGGGCGCCATCCTGTGCACTCTAGGAGGTTTGGCTATATGTATCTGTGACCTCCCCATCAGCTAAGCACCTCACCTCCAATATAAAAATAAAGCTGTTGCCAGACATTGCCAGGCATCCCCTGGAGGCAAGGTGGCTCTGTAAGAAGCCTGAGCAGGTGGCTCCATGTAGTATCAGGACCAATGTGTGTCATGCAGTGAGCTTCAGTCACTAAATGTGGCCTCCAGCAACAGTCAGTCACCCAGAAGCTACACCTTGCCAGCTGTGTCGTGTGAGACCCAGACCTTGGCTCAGCAGTGGACTTGGGCCCCTGGGTCCCCTCCCCTCAACCCCACATCACTGCTGAGAAAAGCAAAGCCTGTGGTTATCTGAACTGCACCTGCCCATGATTATCAGACCCATGGAAAATCAAAGTAAAATTGAGCCTTGGTTATCATGCTGGACATCTGTTGACATGTGGACACATGCTGCCGTTTCTCTTTCGGCACTGATATCTGACACAGTGGCTCTGGAAACAGTATTTATACTGTTTATGCCAAAGACAGAGATCTGAGTTATAACAAGAACTTGAAATGCATAGAAAAGCTTGTCCTGCAGATGGAGGTGGCAATTCCCTGCTCAGGCCTGTCCTTGTCTGTGACATAGTGTTGTACAGCAGGCCCAGGTGGACAGATACCACCTTCAGCAAAGCCACTGACTCTGCTTGGAGGACATGAACAGAGAGGCCAGAGCTTTGGCTGCAGTGGTGGACTTTCAACTCCAGACTAGTAAAAATACAAAGGCCTCTGAGCCTGTGAGCCAGGGTCCCCAGAGAATCTGCTTGTTTCCTCCTGTGAGAGCCACATCTGAACACATCCAGATGGTGTCCCCACACTTCACTCATTTGTCTTGGCAACAGCTCCATGTGTGTGCATTCCCATGGGTCAGCCCTTGCTCCTCTGGCCTTTGTTTCTCTGTGTGTTTGCTTTGCTTTTCTCTCGCCAGACAGCCAACAGTCCACTAGTCTCTGCTGTGGAGAAAACCCATGAGAATGTCAGATGGTTGGCTTATATCTCCTATTTCCTAATCTTTTGGTCTCTGTTTGTCAAACAAGAGTCAGTCTCTTCCTGGGGATAAAAAGTGTAGGTGGTTTGCGTACTCTGGATTCTCTAGTGCTTTTGTTTACTCTGACATTTTCTCTAGAGGGTGATCATTGTGGGACTTATCACCAAGTAACCAGCGTAAGGTTGTTATCCTCATCACCACCATCCTCATCACCACCATCCTCATCACCACCATCCTCATCACCATCATCCTCATCACCACCATCCTCATCACCA
>PVIH01026825.1:0-18040 GCA_004025045.1 Sigmodon hispidus | reverse complement strand
CTCTCTCCCTTCCTTATCTTTGTTCTTGTTCAAAGATTTTATTTTATTTTAAGAGTGTTTGCCTGCATGTGTGCGCGCCATATGTATGCAGTGATGATGGCGACCAGAAGGGCATCAGGTCCCTGGAACAGGAGTTACTGATCACTGCGATGTTCCGTGCGGATTCTGGGAACTGAGCACAGATTAACAAATGCTCATAACTGCTAAACTATCTCTCCAGGCTCTATTTTGGTTTTTATTGTATTTGTATGTGCCCATGTATACCATGACATCCATGGGACAACTTTGTTCTCTTCTTCTATATTTACATGGGTTCCAGGAATTGAACTCAGGTCTGCAGGCAGCCTCATCAAGTACTTTTCACACACTCTGCCTTCTTGCTTGCCCCAACTCAGAGGGTTTTTTGTTTTGTTTTGTTTTTTAACAAGAACTAATTTTCCTAGCCACAGACCACTGGACTCACTGCAGGTGAGGGCTTAGGATGGTATTTGCTTTTTTACACAGTAATAAAATCAGAAGAACTGTGCTCTGTGACACGTGAGATGATAATACAGCTCAAACAGCAGTGTTCCTAAGTGAGATTTTGTTTGTGAGCTGCCGTGCATTCTTATTTCAGGGCTGTCCATGGCTATACTCTTTCCTTGAGATATTTGGCTTTCCCTGGCTCCTAATGGAAAATATTTGCTAACCTTATTAGAGAACCCCAGAACAGCCCTGTGGCCCTTTGAGCTTGTTTTGTCTGAGGGTTCAGTCTGTCCGGCTGTCTGTGTCTGTGGTTGGAATCCTACTGTCTGCACAGCGTGCTCTTTGCTTGTGGCTTCTTTAAGGATAGGCTGAATTTGGAGCTGCCTGGTGCCCTGTGTGTGGCAGGGCTTCAGTGAGTGTGGCCCAAAGGATTGCGCCCCCTTCGTCCCCCGTAGTGAACATGCTGGTCTCTGAGCTCAGCTTCTACTTAACAGCCTGTACTGCCCACTCCTGCTTCTGAGTGATCACTGTGTCATTGTCCAGCGGTCCCTTCTGCTTGGAGTTCCCACCTCCCAGCATGGCCCTGACCCTCCTTCTGGAGCATCCTACCACAGCACCTTGTGTGTGACCTAGTTTGGACACTATGCCTCTTCTGAGGTATAATCAAATGGAGCTGAAGCATGCTGGAGTCAGTGCCCTGTGAGGAGGGCTGTAGAGATACACAGACAGTCGGCTGTGCAGAGCTGGAGGCCGGGATCAGCATGATTGGCAGTGAACCAAGGAACGCCTAGTATTTCCGGCAACACCAGGAGCTGAGGGAGGCAGGAAGGACCCTCCCTCGGAGCCCAGGGAGAGAGCTGGCCCTGCTGCACTTTGACTCTTGACTTCTGAACCCTAGATCTGTTAAGGAATAAACTTGTTAAAATCATAGATTAGGGTGTGAAGGCTATGCCCTGAACCTGGCACTTGGCCTGCAATGGGAATGCCCCCTCCTGTGTCTTGTATGTTCCTGGAGGAAGTAGAGAAGCCAGGTGTCCACATAGCTATGTCTAGTGGCTGTCATTGCCTCAGGAGAGAAGAAGGTTTTACTCTCAGTAAAGGGCCTTGTGACCAGTCCTTCTCACCGGAGTAAAAGAAAGGTAATTGAAAAGCAAGCAACCACCAAGCAGTAGTAGGCAGGCCTCTCCTCTCCATGGCCACCCCTGTCCCTTGTCCATCTGACCTGCCCCAGGCCTGCAGTACCAGGGTTTTTGTTTAGGAGCTCACCCTTTTCAGAGGCCAGCCATGGGCACCAGCCTTGGCAAGCATTGGTGGGAGGCTCCTCTGCAGCTGCCCTTTGCTGGCCTGACCTTGGCCAGAGCCTTTCATTAACTAGCCCTGGAAGCCTGTGCACTGAGTCCAAACTTCACATCTTGGGTACGTGACTGGGATATGGTCCAGTCTCTAGCATCCTTGTTTTGGTTTCTGTGTTTTTCTTGGCAAAACTAAAAATGCCTCAAAATGTGGTGCAGTCCTGGGGTGGGTTTTGGAGCACCCCTTGCTCATCATGTCAGATTCATTTGACAGCTACAGGTTTTGTTCAGCAATGAATTAAGTCAGTCTTTCTCAGGGTGGCGGCGGGCGGTCCTTCATCTCGGGGCTGGGGCCTGTGTGGGGTCCTTGGAGGCCTCTGCTGCACTTCCACACCATGGCAGAGGTTCCTGAGCCAGACAGCATCCCTCCTTCCACATTGTTGTATTTCACAGCCAAAGTTTGCCTTGTTTCTGCTGCAATCTCCTCTGCTCAGGAGTGTGAAAGGCTCAAGAGTCGGTTTTCCTACCTCTTCCTCTGCCATAGCTGACCTAGGTCAGGGCTCAAGCAGCTACTCATAGATACTGGTGGTGTGACCAAGCCGGCCTATGCTCCTCACAAGTTTCTTGTACTCACTCCTCAGCTGGCTCAAGGGATCTTATCTTCCCACTTGCTGCTGCAGCCCTTGAGCCAGGAGCTTGGCCTCTCTCTGTCTGTACCAGGTTCCTCACCCATACTTCATGACTTAGTCATACCTGCTATGAAGACGGACCTCGCGTAGGTGACTGTATCAGGATTGTGTGGACATTCTTGGTTCTGTGGATGCCAGAGAACAGTAAGGGCTGGAAGAAATGGCCGACTGTGACACAGTCTGGGAGGGAGGTTGTGACCCAGGTTGTATTGGGAGGCGTTGGGGTCAGGTCCCTAAGTCTGCATGGGGCTTTGTAGGTATTCTCCTGAGATGCTTTGCTAGCCCAGTATGGAGGGATGGGACAGAGGCAGATGCCCACACTGATCTGCACCAGATTGTTGGGGTGGCCGGGTCATTCCTTTTCTCAGGTCTGTGTCCTATAGTTGACCCCCCCCCAAAAAAAAAAAAAAACAAACCAAAAAACAGTATCTGACTGTGTAGCCTTGGCTGTCCTGGAATGCATTGTATAGACCAAGCTGGCCTGGAACTCACAGAGATCCACTTACCTCTGCCTCCCACGTGCTGAGATTAAAGGTGTGCACTACCACTTGAGACCTTTTACTACTGACTCCTTTAAAGAAAAACAAGTTGCTATTATTTCTAATGTGTATTAGGGTTTTGCCTGCATGCATGTCTGTTAAGGGTGTAAGATCTCTGGAAATAGAGTTGCTGACAGATGTGAGCTTCCGTGTGGGTGCTGGGAATTGATCACAAGATTTCTGCCAGGCTTCCTCCGTCCCCAGCGCTGTGCAGGTCTTCACACAATTCCTGTCCCTTGCCGGGAGCTGGGTGACAGAACAAGGCGGGGCATCTGCTTGATGCTGTTTCGTGGGTGGGTAGAGGAAGAAATATGATTGGGGTCTAGAGCCCAGTGCTTCCTGTGGGATTTTTCACAGAGGCAGCTTTGTGGTCTGGAGAGGGACGAGAGAGCTGGCCAACAGTTCTCACTGGCATCACACAGGTGGCCCGCCTAGAGGGCTTCTAGCTGGTTATTCAACACAAGGTTAGCCTCACAGAGCGCCTCAGCCACTATTGTGGTTTCCAGGCTGGCCTGGCTGAGACCTGCCTGGATATCCCCACTGTAAGCCCAGGCTCTTGCTTAGCCATTGCGTCTGACCTCTGACCCCATGGCTTATGTCTCCCTAGGAGCTGAGGAAGTACTGCTGCTGGCCCGGAGGACGGACCTGAGAAGGATCTCTCTGGACACACCTGACTTCACAGACATAGTGCTGCAGGTGGGCGACATCCGGCATGCCATTGCCATCGACTATGACCCGCTGGAGGGCTACGTGTACTGGACAGATGATGAGGTGCGGGCTATCCGCAGGGCGTATCTGGATGGGTCAGGCGCACAGACCCTTGTGAACACTGAGATCAATGACCCTGATGGCATTGCTGTGGACTGGGTTGCCCGGAACCTCTACTGGACAGATACAGGCACTGACAGAATCGAGGTGACTCGCCTCAATGGCACCTCCCGAAAGATCCTGGTATCTGAGGACCTGGACGAACCTCGGGCTATTGTGCTGCACCCTGTGATGGGGTAAGGCTGGGGCTGTAGGTGGGCTCAGGGGCATTCCCTTGTACCCCAACGCCTGAGATATGCTTGTTAATATGCAGAGAGTTCTGAGTCAGTGAGCAGGGCAGTTTTAAAAAGAACATTTCTTGGGGCTGGAGAGATGGCTCAGCGGTTAAGAGCACCGTCTGCTCTTCCAGAGGACCCGGGTTCGATTCCCAGCACCCACATGGCAGCTAACAACTGTCTGTAGTTCCAGTTCCAGGCAAGACAAAGAACATTTCTTGGACAAACCCCTAGTGCAGTTGGTCTTTGCCTTTGAGGAATTTGGGCACAGGCCATTGGGTAAGGGGTGAGAAAGTCTGCAGGGCTGGGTGGTGGCTTGGCTGGTAAGATACCTGTCTTGTAAACATAAGGACCCAAACTGATCCCCAGAATCTACATTAAAAAACAAACAAAAAACACCAAAGAACTGGAAGGCACTCAGGAGATTACGCAACAGGTGAACGCTTGCCATGCAGATGTGAGATGAAAGTTTGGATCCCGAAACCCGTATAAATGCCACTTGAACACCCCGGAAACCCATATAAGTGGACACGGCTGGGATGGGGCCTCCGAGAACCCCGCATCTGTGCCGGGTAGTGAGAAGGGGCTCCTGAGTAGAATTTCACCTGAGCCCACCCTGGTGGGGAGGGTGCTGTGGAGCTCTGGGGGAAATGCTAGGGTGAGGCCAGGAAGAGTTTCTGCTTAGCTTGGGTGTGAACCTGTGTCTCAAGGGCAGGGGCTGGTCTAGAGTAAAGGCCGCTAATAGTTAAGTGTGTTTCCTCCTGCGGTGAGGAACCGGAACACAGCAAGTATTGCAGATGTCTGTCTCGAGGGCTCTGTCCTGCCTGCCTCTGGGGCCTTGTAAGCCAGGGAAGTTGGAGGGTTATGTGTGGGGGGTCCAGAAGCAGGTGGGTAGCAGGGCCTTGGGGCCATTGGCTGATAATGGAGGGTAGGGGAAGGTTTAAGGCTGCAGTCTCGGTGACCCTGGTCCAGTAGTAGGCAGGAGAATTTGCTCTGTGGTAGTGGCAAAGGGCAGTGTTGTTTTCAAGGAGGATAGATTCAGGGGACAGCGGGGATCTGAAGCTCTCAGTGAGGAAGCAGGCGGTCTGGTGGTCAGCTCAGGTGATGGGTCAGGAACCTTGGGACCGACTCCCAGCTACACCACCATGATCTCAGTGGGGTCACAGCCCTGTGGGCCACAGTGTTCTCCTGTGTGAAATGAGCTGGGAAGCAGGTGCCAAGGTCTTTGCCAGCTTGTGGCTTCTGAGCCTGAGGATCCAGGGAAGTGGGACAGCCAGTAAAGTGGTTCAGGGGAGAGTGTTTCAGACGGAGGGGACCAGGGGCTGGTCAGAGGTGGCAGGAGACAAGGCCTGTCCTGAACCCAGGGTGACCTGGATTTTCTTGCATTAAAACTTCTGTCCTCACCAGGTGGTGGTGGTACACACCTTTAATCCCAGCACTCAGGAGGCAGAGGCAGGTGGATCTCTGTGAGTTCAAGCCAGCGTGCTCTATAAAACTAGTTCTGACAGCCAAAGCTACACAAAAAAACCCTGTCTCAAAAAAACCAAAACAAAATCAACCAACCAGCCAACCAAACAGAGTCTCTTCTCCCCCGCTGTCCTTCAGTTCTGTCCCCTGGGTTGAGCACAGGTCACACACATACTGAGTGTATGGGAGCTTTGCTCTGGTTATAGAAGACTCCCTAATGCCCTGGCCTCTAGCAGACAGGTCAAGGATAAGGCTGCCTCAGACCCTCTGCAGAGTTACTTCCAGAGCTTTCCCACAGGAGGAAGCTGAACCTACAGCGAGTACCTGAGAGCCTAGTGATGCCCTGTGCTGTGGGGGGTGTGCTGGTGTTCCCTCTGAGTTGTGGGCTGTGTTCGCCAGCAGACTGTAGGAGGTATAGCTGTAGTAGTGTGAATTTGGGTTGTAAGAAAAGAAGACTTGTCAAAGATTGGGGGAAAGCTGAAATATTAGAAAGTATTATAGTTATTTTTTATTAAACTGTCTTGTAACTTTCTTAGTTTTATTTTTGGTCTTTTTTGTTGTTTTTGTCAGTTGTTGTTTTTGTTTTGTTTTTTGTTGGGTTTTTATGAGCCCTTCTATATTTTATTTTATCTAGGTTAGGATTAAAGGCGTGTAGCCTTGAACTCACAGAAGCAGAAAGCAGTTTTGTCTTTGGAGAGAAAGAAGTTTTGTCTTTGGAGTTTCGGGATTAAGGGTGTTGGTCACTACTTTTGGCTTTTTTTGTGTTGAGATTAAAGGTGTGTGTCATTGACTTAGTTGTTTATCTTTGTATTTAAGGATCAAGGATTTTTTGAGCTGTCTGTCTAGGATTTGACTGTGTGTGTGTGTTTTTTTTTTTTTTTTTTTTTGATATTTTAGGACTTATTAAATACCTAACAAATATCCACATAATAGCCTCAGAATTGGGGTGCAGCAGGGGCAGAGCAGACACCATCATGGTCCTTTTCTTTTTCTCTAGCCTTATGTATTGGACAGATTGGGGGGAGAACCCCAAAATCGAATGTGCCAACCTGGATGGGCGAGATCGGCATGTCCTTGTAAACACGTCCCTTGGGTGGCCCAATGGACTGGCTCTGGACCTACAGGAGGGCAAGCTGTACTGGGGGGACGCCAAGACTGATAAAATCGAGGTGAGTGAAGCCTACGGGGCAGAGGTGTGTCTGGGGCAGTATCCAGGCATAAGAAGCCACTCCATATTGGGCATCATGTGAGCAGACCCTTTGTTATCCCGGAGCCCAAAGGCCTAGACACCCTGCGACTTGTCCCATGTGTTTGCCATGGACCTCAGTAGATGGCTGTGCCCTGCTATATGGCTGAATGGAACCCTCAGAGAACTATGTTATGATGGTTTGGGGCTTTGGCTCAGTTAGTGCTTACCCAGCATACAGAAAGCCCTGGGTTCAATCCCCAGGACCACACACATGGAGGATGTTGGCACACGTCTATGATCGGAGCACCCAGGAGATGGAGGCAAGATCAAGAGTTCAGGGTTGTCTTTGACAGATGGGTAGATAGGTAGGTGGATGGATGGATAGACAGACAGACAGACAGACAGACAATCACTTATCACTACTTGTTGGTATTGCCATTGAGGACACTCTCCTTATGGCTCGTGGAGAGTTCTGGGATGGGTGGCCTCCAAGGGAGGGTAGGAGCTGGAGAAGATGCTGTGTCTGAAACTTTGTTTCTTGGGATCAGTGGTCCTCAGTGCTGTGGGAGACATGAGCCCAGGGATGGAGTGGGAGATGTTCTTCTCTTGGACATCCAGAGAAACTGCCTTCTCACCATTTCTGTCAGTCTTTCTTATTGATAGTCTCTCTCTCTTTTAAAATATATTTATTTGTTTGTTTGTTTGTTTAAGGTATGAGTGTTCTGTCTACATGTATGCCTGAATGTCAGAAGACAGCCATCATGTGGTTGCTGGGAATTGAACCCAGGTCCTCTAGAAGAGCAACCAGTGCTCTTAACTGCTGAGCCATTTCTCCAGACTCCCTTCCCTTTTTTTTTTTTTAAAGAAACAGTTTTGTTGCTCAAAAGAGTTTGAAAATGCCTGTCTCCTGTGCCAGTGAGCCAAAGCCAGTCTCTTCCTCCTGGGCAGCTGAGGCGGCTTCATCTCTGGTACCGTAGTGTGGTCCCAGCCCAGTGGCCCTTAGCATGTTTGGTGTTCTAGGATAATCATTGCTGTCACCTTCCAGAATACTTCTTCACCTGAGAGCAAACTCCATGCTAGGTCATAGTCATTCCCCATGCTTCTGGTCCTTCAGCCTCTGCGGACAAGCCTCACCTTTCTGTCTCTGTGACTGGGTTTCTTGGGTATATTTCTTCTAGTCTAGATACAGCCTTATCTGTCTGTCTTTGTTGGGCGCATAATGCATCCAGGCTCCATGCTGTCCTATGCACAAACAGCTCTTGCTCCTTTGTACAGGTTACATGCCAGGGCATGGTGGACACGTTTGCAGACCCTCTCATTCTTCCTTTCTTCCTGTCCGTCTGTCAGGAATGAGGTTGCTGTGGATATTTGTGTGCATGTTTTTGTCTGAATACCATTTCTGCTTTCCCTGGAGTGTGTGTCTGGAAGCGGAATTGCAGGTCACATGGCATTTAAAATGTGATTTACTCACAATCATCTCTAATTACTGTTCTAGGGATGTAATGCCCTCTGCTGGCCTCCACAGGCACATATGGTGCACAGATGTGAAATGTTTGTACATGCTGGGTGTAGCATAGCATGACTGTAATCCTAGGCAGAGGCAGGTAGATCCTGAGTTTGAGATCAGTCTGGTCTACATAGCAAGTTCCAGGACAGCCAGAACTACAGAGAAAGATGCCCCCTCCCACAACAAAAGACATTTCTGTAATTTCTGTTCCCACACATTAGAGCAGGTAAGAACTGGTTATTGCTGATCTCATTTTCTTCCAGATCTGAGAGGACCTATAATCTGTAACAAGGGATGGCATGCGGTGTGGCTCCTCTGTCACAGGGAGGCTCTGTCACTATGCCAGCCCAGATCCAGTCTTGTCCTCTCCCTGGGTGTGGCTTGACCTGGCCTGGAAAGCTCATTTTGCTTCAGGGCAACCAGGAAGTAGGAGCCAAGGCTGAGTCATCTGGCACCCATCTCCTTCTTCCAGGTGTCTCCGCAGGCCTCTTTCACTTTTCTAGAGTGGACCCAGGAAAGAGTGGGTTTCCTACTGCAGTTCACTGCTCCATGCTTGAAAGTTTAGTTCTAGAAACTGAGCTAGGGATGTAGTTCAGTTAGTAGAATGCTTGTCTAGTGAGCATGAGGTCCAGGGTTCCGTCCCAGAGTATGACATAAACTAGACATGATGGTGTATGCCTGGCATTCCAACACTGGAGAGGTAGGGGCAGGAGGATCAGGAATGCTGAGCCTGAGGCCAGCCTGGGCCCTGTGAGATCCTGTCTCCAGAAAGAAAGATGATAAAGAAGGGAAAATGAACAGGAGGGACTGGCAGGATGGCTCAGCAGGTACCAGTGTGTGTCACCTTGCCTGCAGTTGGCAGGATGGCTCAGCAGGTACCAGTGTGTGTCACCTTGCCTGCAGTTGGCAGGATGGCTCAGCAGGTACCAGTGTGTGTCACCTTGCCTGCAGTTGGTAGGATGGCTCTGCAGGTACCAGTGTGTGTCACCTTGCCTGCAGTTGGCAGGATGGCTCAGCAGGTACCAGTGTGTGTCACCTTGCCTGCAGTTGGTAGGATGGCTCAGCAGGTACCAGTGTGTGTCACCTTGCCTGCAGTAACCTATATTCATAGTGTTGGAACCCACATGATGAAAGGTGAGAACTGATTCCTGCAGATTGTCCTGACTTCCACACTCACACCATGTCATATGCATATGCTCCCACATACAACAGAGAGAGAAACAGAGAAGATACAAGAAATAATGCTGACGGCTGGTTGAGATGAGCATTTTCTTCCTGGCATCACCAGTGTCTTTCCAGCCCCTTTGGCCTGCACTGAGGAGTCGCAGGGTCCCTAGGTTACCTGGACGCCTGCCGGTGCTCGCTCCCTTACCTGCTCCACCCTGTTCTCCCCAGGTGAGGGAGCTCCACGTGCTAGTGGTTTGTGCTGAGGGTCAGTCATTCCCCCATGTTTAACCCAGAGCTGGTGGCCTGTGCACCATACCTGGCTGTCTTGTCATGGGAATATAAGAATAAGGGGGGCTGGAGAGATGGCTCAGAGGTTAGGAACACTGACTGTTCTTCCAGAGGACCTGAGTTCAATTCCCAGCATCCACATGGCAGCTAACAACCATCTATGATGACATCTGGTGCCCTATTCTGTGTACTGTATACATAATAAATAAATATTAAAAAAAAAAAAAAAGAATAAACTCTGGCCTGGCAGTGGTGGTGCACACCTTTAATTCCAGCACTTGGGAGGCAGAGGTAGGCCCATCTCTTGAGTTCAAGGCTAGCCTGGTGTACAGATTAAGTTCTAGGGCAGCCAGGACTACACAGAAAACTCTTGTAAAACAGAACGAAAGAATGAACTCTGGGCTGTGTGAACTGAACAGCTGTTACTGCCCCCTACTGCTCTCTTGACGCCAGAGTTCTCCCTGGAGTCTCCAGCTGAGATCCCCCAACAAACAAACACCTGCCTTGCCCAGCCTGGTTGAGTCTAGCTTTGGCTCTTTGTTTTATTTCCAGGGTGGGTTAGCAGCTGATTGATTAGTCTGGTCACCTGCTGCAGGTGGAAACTGAGGCCCATGGGGTACAGGACTCGCCGAAGGACACCGAGCACCATGGGGTGGAGAGGGGAGGGCGCTCGCTCTGGGCTGAGTCAGCACTGTCTCCTCTGCTGTTGAACTGTAGAGATTTAGGGTCAGAGCTCAGCCTGTTCTCCTGACGAGCGAATACAGCCTTGCTAAGGAGGCCAGCTGAGGCTCGCCTGGAGTTACCCGGTGTGTTTCATCAGCCTGTTCTGAAAGCCCTGTGCCTGGTGTGTTGCCACTGCTATGGCTGGTCTGTGGACCCCTAGAGCCCCAGTTATCCTGTGGTTTTTAAAAACTATAACGAAAACCCAACAAAATGAACAAACAAACTTGGTCGCAGGCTGATCTTGAAATGACCATGTAGCTGAGGATGGTCTTGAACTCCTCAGGAATGCTAGGATTGTCAGTGTGCCCTACAAGCCTAGTTTATTGATGCTTGAGATCAAACCCAGGGCTTTTTAGGTATGCCTCTGTTGGGCTGTCTCTTCTGACACACACACTGCCTGATCATGCAGATCCCAGTTCATATTGGTAAAGCTGGGAACCTCTCTAAATTGTTTTGAAATGACATTGACTTTGTGTGTGTGTGTGTGTGTGTGTGTGTGTGTGTGTGAGTTGGAACCAATCCAATAAGCAGGGTGGGAGTTGAGGAGTACAACTGATCAGTCACTTCTCAGTGGACTGGTTGTAGCCCAGGCTGGGCCATACCCTCAATCTTGTTTTTAATCAGCATCGTCTTTTTCAGAAGAAAACTGGGCTCTTCCATGCCAGAGTGGACAGGGAAGGGAAGTAACATGGGCCTGTGGGGCTAGATATATGACTAGAGGTGGCCAAGGGGGACAGACTTGTCCAGGTGGTGGGGTGGCCTGGCCCTTTGGAATTGTGTTGCATGCCTACCCTGTACCTGTGTCGAGCATTGCTATTGGATCCTAGTAAGCCTTCCTGTAGGCTCATCCTGGTCTGAACTCCTCTCCGGTGCTCCAGGCCTCAGTGCGTGCCTTGTCAGCACTCAGGATGAGGACTCTGCCTGTTCACAACAGCTACCCCCAGGTTAGGGAGGCCCTAGGAGCAGCTTCCACACCATTGGCCGAGGATGTGGGAAGTGCCCTTTGTCCGCTAACACCTGCCATCTCATGGCAGCTGGCTAGGTGCTGATGTGCTAGAGACCCCAGGGCAGCTCAAGCCTGAGGTAGGCCCCAGGTTGGCTCTTGGTGTAGCCCCAGCCCATCCAGACCCATGTCTCTGCCAACAAACAGGTGATCAACATAGATGGAACAAAGCGGCGAACCCTGTTAGAGGACAAGCTTCCACACATTTTCGGGTTCACACTACTGGGGGACTTTATCTACTGGACCGACTGGCAACGGCGCAGCATTGAGAGGGTACACAAGGTCAAGGCCAGCCGGGATGTCATCATCGATCAGTTGCCCGATCTGATGGGACTGAAAGCAGTGAATGTGGCCAAGGTTGTCGGTAAGTCCCGGAAAGCTCTAAGCCATGGTTCAGCTTGGCCAGTTGGTACCAGGAAAGGTGACAGGTTCAGGCCTGGGCTTGGTGTCCAGGAGGACAGGCAGGACAGGAAATGGTGACAGTATCTGGCTAAGACTAGATGGGAGTAGGGTTTGCATGTTGCTCAGGGATTCACTGTAGGTAGTCAAGGACGGTTGGGATAACCATAGCCAACATGCGACTTCTCAGTGCATGTCAGTCCTGGTAAGAACTTCAGTGCCTAAGGCCAACTGTAGTTAATCTTAGTTCCAACCCTACAAACACTGGGGACAGAAAGAGAAGGCCATGTGAGTAGCAGGTGGTTGAACCCAGGACTGTATCTGCCTTTGCCTTGTGGCTGAGCTGGGCTGTGTCTCTCAAATAGACTTTTTACCGGAAAGGGAGGATGGTCAGAGAGTTCACTTAGGAGAACTTTATTTGGTTTGTTGGTTGTCTTTCCACCGATTCCAAATGCAGGTCTGTAAATTACACTCAGACAGTGAGGTCAAGGTGGGGACCAGGGGCTTTTCCACAGAGCAGAGGCTCTGTCCCCATCTGCCGCTTCCATGGTACCTTGCTGGCCTGTCTCAGGCACTGGAAACTGCCCGATAAGTAGATTTAAGATGAGGCCCCAGTGCTATGGGCCACTTGTTTTTAGTCATCACGTGGGTGTGGTGTTGAAGAGGGCTCAGGCTCAGGAGCTGAGTCCCTCCTGGTGTCCTGGAGGATCCAGGTCTATTCCCAATACCACCACCTGGGACTTCAGTTCAAGGCCCATTAGACACCCTCTTCTGACCTTCTCCAGCATTTACTCACACACACACACACACACACACACACACACACACACACACACACAAAGTCAATGTCATTTCAAAACAATTTAGAGAGGTTCCCAGCTTTACCAATATGAACTGGGATCTGCATGATCAGGCAGTGTGTGTGTCAGAAGAGACAGCCCAACAGAGGCAGCATGGGTGACCATGGGCGTGGCCTGTGTCCCGTGTTCCTATGACTGGCCAAATAACAACCTATAGGACTGACAGGCCTCATTTCACCAGCAGCCTGTGGAAATGCCTTTGTCATGCACAGGACACAGAAGGCCAGAAGAGAAGAATAAAGCAGGCCTCCCTAGGCTGCACAGTGAACTCAGCAGTTGCGCCTGCCCCTCTCTCTCTCTCTGTCTCTCACCTTCTCATCTTGTGATAAGGGGAAGAAGACTTTTTTTAGCTTCAATTCCTAACACTAAGTTGCTTTTAGAAGCAATCAGAAACAATGAAGTAAGCAGCCAGCCCAAGATAAGTGAATGCGACACTTTTTCTTTGCTTCACTAAAAATGTATGCTTGAATGCCACCGACTAACCATGGCAAACCTGAGGGAGTCAGTGAATCAGTGAGCATTCTACAACAATGATAAGAACCAATCCAAAAAGCAGGGTGGGAGTTGAGGAGTACAACTCATCAGTCACTTCTCAGTGGGCCACTCTGGTTTGCTGTACTCTGTTGACACCCCAGGACCTATGCCTGATGGTGATAGGGCCTGCTGTCTTGTCACCTCTAGTGCAAGGGAAGGCTTTGGCGAGCACCATTCAGGCTTTCTCCTTCTACTGTCCCCTTTAGTGGGTGGCGTTGGGTGTACCTCCTCTTGGCCAGTCTAGAGCTGTGCATTTGCCCCACAGGAACCAATCCATGTGCAGATGGGAACGGAGGGTGCAGCCATCTCTGCTTCTTCACCCCCCATGCCACCAAGTGTGGCTGTCCCATCGGCCTAGAGTTGTTGGGTGACATGAAGACCTGCATTATCCCTGAGGCCTTCCTGGTGTTCACCAGCAGAGCCACCATCCACAGGATCTCCCTGGAGACTAACAACAATGACGTGGCCATCCCACTCACTGGCGTCAAGGAGGCCTCTGCACTGGATTTTGACGTGTCCAACAACCACATCTACTGGACAGATGTCAGTCTCAAGGTACCTAGTATGAGGGAGGCTGCAGATGCCTGAACCTCTGCCATTGTGTGTCCATAGCTGACTTTTTTTAAAGACCATATTAGGGTGAACTAGCTGTTCAGCAGTTGAGAATGCTTCCTTCTCTTCCAGAGGATCTAAATGCAGTTCCCAGAAGTTATGCGCATGGCTCACTATTATAGTCTTTAGCTCTTGCTCCAAGGGATCTGATATCCTCTTTTGGCCTCTGTGGGTACTGTACACACATGGCACATTAAATGCACTCACACAGGTGCACATAAAGTGTTTTTTTTTTTTTTTTAAATTAGGAATAGAAGAAGCTCTTTTATCTAGCTGCTCTTTTATTTTATTTTTTTTAAAGATTTATTTATTACATATACAGTATACAGAAGAGGGTACCAGATGTCATTATAGATGGTTGTGAGCCACCATATGGTTGCTGGGAATTGAACTCAGGACCTTTGGAAGAACAGCCAGTGCTCTTAACTTCTGAGCCACCTCTCCAGCCCCACTAGCTGCTCTTCTAGAGGATCCAGGTTCGATTTCCAGCACCCACATGTTGGTTCACAACAATCTGTAAATCCAGTTCTAAGGGATCCAGTGCTCTCCTCTGGTCTCAGCCAGTACTGCATGCATATAGTGCACAGACATAAATTCAGACAAAACACCCAAACATTAAAATAATTTAAGACCATTTTTCAATCTTAAGAAAATTAAGACCATCAAGACTAAAAAGATATTTTAGTGGCCAAAGAGTTTGCCAGTCAAACAGCAAATGTAAGAGCCAGAGTAGCCATGGCAGCCTGCTAGAACTCCAGCCTCTGAAGGCAAGTGATCCTTGTTGCAAGCTAGCTGCTAGACTAGTTGTATAGGCAAGCTCTGGGTTCAGTTAAGGGACCTTATTTCAGTGAGTAAGGTAGAAGAATGATTGAAGAAGACTCTCTTGGCCCTCCTCGTACATATGGGGAGTGTGTACACATGGAAACACACACACACACACACACACACACACACACACAGAGAGAGAGACAGAGAGAGAGAGAGAGAAAGAGAGAAAGAGAGAGGGAAATATTATAGTATTTAATTATATGCACCTACTTTTGTTTGTTTGTTTTTGTGGTTGGGACAGGATCTATTTGTGGATTTCTAGCTGGCCTAGAACTCTGTAGACCAGCCTGACTTGAACTCACAGATATCCACCTGCCTCTGCCTCCTGAGTGCTGACACTTAAGTGGAGTGCATCTAATTTAATAAGCAAATATGAATGCCTATCATGCATGATAGGTCCAGGTGACATGTCCAGGAATTTTGCAGAGTACTGTAGGATTGAACTTGGCATTGAACCGTATTTTCCCACAGCCCATTTACCTTGCAGCTGTTTCCAGTCACAGTGCAGGTGTCATTGTCCTGGATGGGGGAACAGGGAAGAAACTTATCTCCTAAATGGAGTGTGTGGAACATGCTGATTGTGGTGATCACTGTGTGTGTAGAGACTGTCTGAGAAACCTAAGGTGCCATATGTTCCCTTCCACTGGAAATTGATCCCTGCTCTACCATATGACTAACACACTTTGATCACCTGCAGGCCTGTAATTCTAGTACTCAGGGATCCGAGGCAAGAGAATTGCTGTGAGTTTGAGACCAGCTTGGACTGTCCTGTTTCAACAAAAAGGGGCTAGGGTAGGGGAGGGACAGAGAAACAAGGTCACCTGTATCCTAGGCTACTGTTTATTTGCTTGTGGTTATTTACTTATTTTTTAATTTAATTTTATTTTTATCATTTTGTTTGTTTTTTTTCTGAGACAGGGTTTCTCTGTGTAGCTTTGGACCCTGTCCTGGAACTCACTCTGTAGACCAGGCTGACCTTGAACTCACAGAGATCCGTCTGCCTCTGCCTCCCAAGTGCTGGGACTAAAGGCACAACCACTGCCTGGCTTAATGCTTATTTTTACTTATGTGTCTGTGGAGACCAGAAAAAGTGTCAGATGCCCTGGAGCTGGAATTACAGGCAGTTATGAGATGCCTGATATGGGTGCTGGACCTCTGTAAGAGCAGTGGGTACTTGTGATCACTGAACCATGTCTCTAGTACTTAACTAATTCTTTTTTGCTATTGTTTTGTGGTTTGGTTTTTTGAGACTGAGTTTCTCTATGTAGTCCTGCTCTGTAGGATTGTAGACTGGCCTCAGAATCAGAGACTGCCTGCCTCTGCCTCTGCCTCTGCTTCTGCTGGGATTAAAGGTGTGCACACCATGCCCAGCAGTTTTTTATTTTTAAAGATGTATTTATGTGTCTGAATGTTTTGCCTATCTGCATGTATGTGCACCACATGTGTGCAGTACCCTTGGAGGTCAAAAGATGAGGGTGTTGCGTTTCCTGAACTAGACTTGCAGATAGTTGCAGGTCATTGTGTGGGTATTGTTTCTCTATAAGAGCAAGTGCTCTTAACTACAAACACCTCTCTAGCCCACCCCTTTTCTAATTATTAACACTTCCTGAAGCAGTTTATTGTTTAAAAAGTTCTTTGCCATATACATACATATATATGTAAGATTTCATTTTACTTATGTACGTGCATGTCTGTATGACTGTATAAGCATACGTGTGTTCAGTGCCCACAGAGGCCATAAGAGGGTGTTGGGTTCCTCTGAAGTAGTTATAGGTGTTGGCCATCTGTCTGTAAGTGCCAGCATCTGAACACTGGTTCTGATATTGAGCAGCAAGTATTCTTAACCGCTGAACTATCTCTTTAGTTCCAGCCTTTTATATTTTTATTCATTCCCAGATTCAAGGATGTAGTCTTCCTTCATTTCAGTCCTCTATTTGGAGACTCTGCAATCTCCTGGGTTGATATCTACAAAAGATGCTGGATCCTAACATGGCCCTTTCTATCCTCACCCTCCCAGACTATCAGCCGAGCCTTCATGAATGGGAGCTCCGTAGAGCACGTGATTGAGTTTGGCCTTGACTATCCTGAAGGAATGGCTGTGGACTGGATGGGCAAGAACCTGTATTGGGCTGACACAGGGACCAACAGGATTGAGGTGGCCCGGCTGGATGGGCAGTTCCGGCAGGTGCTTGTGTGGAGAGACCTTGACAACCCCAGGTCTCTGGCTCTGGATCCTACTAAAGGGTAAGCACTGTTTTTGTCTGTCAGATGATCCAGGCTCCACCCATCTGTTTTCAAGTGCCTCTGCGCTGACTGGCCCATCTAGCACTTGGTGCTTACAGTTGGACTCCCTGACATTAGCCTTGAAGGAGCCAGGGCTGGCAGGGACCCTGGAAAATTGTTTTTCTCGTGTCCCCTTAGAGGGGAACTAAGGCCAGTATTGCAGCTTCTGTCAGCCACTGAGCTCTGGCTGCTTTCATATGGGCTGTCTTAAGTGTCTCTTAGACCAGTGTCTTGGTCTCTGATTTTACACGCAGAACCAGGCTCAGAGGGACTTAGGGAGATGGCTCTGTAGCGGGAAATCAAAAACTATATATATAAACGATCGAGCGGGGCGTAGTTAACTAAAAAAGATTCCAAAAATAGACCTTCGAGGGAGGGGACCAGGACAAAAAGTCGTCATTCTCTCGCGAGAGTTCTCCGACCGAGTGCACAGTTCGCTCCAGCTGCCCGGGAGTTCGGACATACGACATAAAAATAAAAAATCTTTCTTAAAAAGACTTTGACGCACTACAACCTCATCCTGTCATCTTCTCCTAAAACTGGCTCTATTTTATAAGCTATTTTCTCCAAATAAACCCTGTTTAAAACATATCTCAGGGCGAGTTTTTACCGCGATAATTGGCGCCCAACGTCATTCAATGATCACTTTTAAAATATAGACCAATCAAGACAGTCATAAAATAATTTCTTATCATATCTTTAACAAATATTTCAGATAGACTCAATACAATAAAAAGTTTTAGACATTTATAAAATAGTTATATATATATATGTTTACAGTTACTTCATTAAGATTTAACCATTATTTAGTTTACAAGACCCCACAGAGATACCGTCGCCCACAGACCAACATAAAACAACTCAATAAAAAAACTACGTCCCTTTCCCAATAAGTTACACATCCAAAAAAAAGTTATAGTCAATTATCATTTTAATACAATAGTTATAAGTTAATCTTAAATAAAAAATAAAGTGATATTATAAAAAAAAGAGAGAGAGAAAGAGAGAAAAAAAACAAATAAAAAATCATTATACTTACAAACAACTATTAACCAAAAAATAAATAAAAAATAAATTAACATAATACAAATGTTTATATATTAATACAAATAAAAAATCAATCTATATGTTTAATTTAAATAATATATATAT